>JAOXYJ010050195.1:0-12069 GCA_028566555.1 Lithophaga nigra
TCCAAAATAACGTACTGAACCAAATAGGCTACTGTAAAGAGACCTCTACAACATAAATGGAGAGACTATGCTTACAAAATATAGCATTACACTACCTACTACCCCCTGTGTAAGCAGTACAATTAGGATGATATAGATATGTGATAACACAAAAAGTTATTAACCTCCCTCCCCATCCCACAGTTCAATCTGCTACATTCTTCTTTTCATCATCCATAGGAAATTTCAAATTAAAACCTTCATAGTCATGAATAATTCATCAGGCAGTCTGACTTTAATCATATTTTTATAATGAAATGTAATGCACATAAATCATAAGCTACGGGAACAGAAAATTATTTCACATCACTTTGATACCACACCCTGATAGCATAGGAAAATCAGTAGTTTATTCAGAAAATTCATATTTTTTGCTCACCACCTGATATGGTAATTTGAGTGTTATGAAAAAGTGCTGGGCACTGATTTTACGTATAATTTAGAGAATCATACACACATCTGTGTCAAACGGTTAAGTTTGAAAATAGCAGGTATTGAAACTATATTTTCACAGCCAAAGTAACAGTGCCAACGCAGTTCAAGATTTTAGCAAATATAAACAACAACCCCAAAATGAAAGTTTTTGCCTAAAGTTTCCCACTAGTGCTGACATGAATGAAGAGAGGAATGTTTCATTGAACTACCCATAGTTTACCCACAATGCCCTCCCCTTATAGTGTTCATTACTGTGATTAGTACAACATAAAGTGACTATGCTTACTTCTTCAGGAAAAGATGAGGATATTATACCAGGCTTCTGAAATGAAGATGAAAGTGTAGCAAACAGTGTTAAAGCTTGTACATGTATGCATCAACTCTGGAATAGCGATAACAAGAAAGAAGTGTTAGTACAGTATTACAGGGGCTGAAAAAAGTCGGGTCCCAAATTTCTTAATTTTCGAGCAGACTCTCACAATAGTGTTTCAAAAAGTCTAATGGACCTTTTATTTTTTACAGCCATCTTTTTTAATAAGTTATTTTGCCTTTATCTGCTAGAAGTTTTATTGAAATTTTGATGCTGACAATTGTCAAGAAAAATAAACTGGTCTAAGGTCCTGATGACTTTTTAAATTTTTGTGTAGGGTCTCATGAGAATGTGTTCCAAAATATAGTGATGGACCTTTTATTTCTCACACCCAATCATTTTTTTTATCATAATTCTGACGAAATATGCTCCAAGCTTGATTAAAATTTCAATGTTGACATTGTGTGTCCTATTTTGTAACTACTATTTTAAACCAGATTAATCTCATCATCAGAGTTTATACTTTCATGGTCTACAATACATGTACATGTATATACTGGACCAGACCATTCTTCTCTTGGGCCCTCAAAAAATCACCAGGAAATTCCCAGACCTGGGCATGTTTGATGTTATTTTCAGCCCCTGTATTCCAGTTTGTGAGATCAAAGACGGGTGATGCAAAATATTCAAATACATGATCATCATTTAAAGGAGTGTCTGAAAATTGCCATGTCATCCGGTCTGATATGAAGGTACACATACTTTATAAACCTATATGAATTAATATCCCAATACTGCATTGTATCTAATGTTGCACTTGTAATAAGTGTTTTCAGCATTTTGTTTTCTCAAAATATTCTGTAAAGAAATTCTGTCCTGCATCCAGGAAAGAGCAGCCCTAGGTATACAGATTTATACTGGGTGAAAAATATAGCTGCATGTAGTTTTTAATAGATAGAATTTGAATTCTATTCATTACCAACCTAAAGGTTGTCTTAAATATGAGTTTTGATCAGCACTGAAGGCCTTACTGTAGCTGTAAGATGAAGAACAGCAATCTACTCTGATTTACCACCTTGTCCAGGATACTGTGACACTGAAGGGACCGAAATTTTACTTTGAGATACATGAATTCCATCTAAATGACTTTCCAAGTTCAAGAAATGAGTGTCAGATAATATGAACTATACAGTTGTGAAATCTATATTATATGATATTTCACCTATGTAAGATATTTCTTATGTTAGTTTTGCTGATGACTAACGGGAATTTGCAGTAGACAATTAATTCTACTTTCAGTTGTTAGAAAATTAAAGAAACATCCCTTGTAATTATATTAACTTCATAACATAGAAATGTCCTTCAGGCACAAAAGTTTCAAATTTTATATTTGTAGAACAAAAAATGTATTGTAAAACAATAGGAATCTATATCTATATTTTTTTGTATCTGAAAATTACAGCTCAATGTCATATAATTTGTGAAAGGTTTTAGTGCATGATTTAAATGATAAGCAGACAGAGAATCTCATTTCTATATGGTGTTGTTTGTTTCTTTGACAGCAGTAGAATACATGTATTTTGCCACACATAAATATGACGTAGAAATTTGACACCAGAAATAAGCATGCATTTTATGTGCTGTGGTTAAAACCATATAACAGTCCAGCAGATTGAACTACTTGTATGATATTTATAGGAACTTACATGGTCCAGAGGACTTAACCTTGTCCCTGATACAGGTCGTGATTCTGATCCATCAAAGTGCTTGGATCCAAGACTGAAAAAGACATAAAAATATCATGTTAATATATTCACAGTTGCGTGTATTACATCATCATAATAATACATGTACAGTAATAAAAGAAGCTAACCTCTGTAAATGTACAACTTAATTCAATATTACAATGTAGCATGTCATTTTGTTGAGTAACAAACATAAATTTCATTCAGGCTGATACCGTGCTTTGTTGATGTCATCAATAGTTTATGAAATTTTGAGTTTTGTAATCACATCTGTAGTTGATGAATAAATTGTACATCTTATACATACCCTTGAGAAGTGGTTTCTTTTCACTGAGCCTGTATCACATACCCGAGAAGAATGCAAATAACAGACAACAACAGCAGAGAACCAGTTTATCATTAAGGCTAAATGAAAAAATAAGTTAGGTTCTCAGGCCCCGCCACACGATTGCTACCGCCAAATAGGCCTTTTGACTCTGCAGAAAAATTTTCATATCTGTGTCTGAAAAATTTAAGGTACTCTTGTGGTTGAAGGGTGATAATCAAAGTTAAAAAATAATGGCACTGGTTAAAAATCAAAACAAAATGGTGATAAATACTTGAAAAGGTAACATTCTTCTGAAAATATGTCATATTAAAAGGTGTGCGGGCCATCTGTTGATGATACTTGCCATCACATTTTTGTCATTCGGCCATTTGAAGTGTGATTCCACAAACTGAAGCCATGGACACATGTCATCATGATGAACATAGAAGACGATAAATAAACAAAAAAATTGAAAATTTTGGTGCCTGCCCACATTGAATTGGAAGAAAAATGGCCTGAGAACCTAGGTATTTTTTTGTCTGGCCCAAGATGTAAGTTATTACCTGAATCCACTTGCAAAGGTTTAGACTCTGGGTGCCAGCAGCTTTTTAATTTTATGACATCAATAATTACCTGAAGGCACTTGGAGGCCTAGATTCTGGATTCCTGCAGGTTGTAGTAGGAAATAGGCTTCTACGTTCATCTCTGGGTGTAAATGGTCTCTTAGTTGGTAAAGATCTAGGATTTTTTATGCTTCTTCTGGCATCACTGATGATTTCTGAAGGTGTGGGTACATTCTGAGGAGGGATGTAAAATGGTCGTTCTGGCTTGGTTTTCTTTGACTCCATTCTTCTGGGCTATGTGATCTTACACATCATACTTTCTGAAATACATGTATAATAAACGTACAAGAATGATCATTTTTTGTTATATATAAAACCATCAAATGTTGCTACTTCTGTTCTAAAGTACTTTCAAAGCATCTGAGGATGCATCCATGTAAAATTCTCCATGCTTGATGTTAAATTTCTGACAAGTCATTCACTAGTGATTTTTTCCTAGTTGTGCATTTACTATAAGCATGATAAGTGTGGCTCTTTATATATACATAACCTATACAGCAGAATACAGTTTTGCAATTAAGCAAAGGTCTTCACATCACTACACTGGATATGTATGGATAAAAAAATGCTCAAGAAACTTTTATTTTATACGTGTTCTGTTTTCTGAGTATTGTTTTACTGTTTCTCGCTATATATAAATCAGTCTTCTAATTTAAGATCTCTGTTGAAAGTTGAATTGCTAAATTGTCTAGTTGGTTGAGCAATAGGCAACATTCAAGACATTTGAACCAAATTCCGAGTAATTTATTGTTTTTTTTTAATTCACATCGTTCATCCATAACAGTGAAAACATCATTTTCATATTATTTGTGACAAATACAGGTCAGAATTAATTTTAACCCTGAAAGATCAAGTTTAGCATTGGTTAAGTTATTGTATCTATGTCTTTCAGTTATTATACTGCATTCAGACTGGTCAAATTTCAAACACGTCGTTATACTCGTTTCCAAATATTTTTTAGCATAATTTTCGGACTTTCCAACGGCTCAATGCTTAATAATGAGAATAAAAGCTATTCGCATTGTTATACTTCATTTAAACCTTATGAATGGCTTGATTTTTTACCTAGTTTGAAGATAATGATTCCATGGTTTGGAATGTTTGGGTTCACAACCACTGCGCCTGCGTACTCCCTCGGCCGGAAGAGAACTTGTCAAGAATGGATAATAGTCTGGTTCCCTGACCTTATTACCCACAATTCTGTGAACATAAGGTCAGGCAATCACTATGGAATGGCGTCCCTTAGTGACAGTTTCAAGATGGCGGAGGTAAACAAAGAAATGAACGCTAGAAAAATGAAATACTACCTTAGGGTCGTAATCAACTGTGTCACTTGAATTTTTTTTGTACTTACATTTAAATAATCAACACTGGAAACTATCTATGTTGTACATTTGGTGTGATACACTCCATTCTTAATGTTTTGACATTTTAAAAATCTCCGCAAATCAGGTCAATTTCTAGGTCGCTTTCCTCAATGTTTGGTGTACTTGCATGCAAAATAATCTCTTTCTGACATTGTATTGATAATGACGACATAACATTTTCATATACCGAGGGTAATTTTAAAATTTTATTCCTGGGATAGGTTATAGTTATACGAAGTTATGAATAAAATTTCGGACTACAACTAGCAATACATATTCCAGTAGCAACCTGGAATTATAGTTAACTCGTACCATTGCAAATTCGTACTAAAGTCCACTCGTACCATTGCTAACTCGTACTACGGTAATTTGTACCAATGCAAACTCGTTCCACAGCCAGCTTGTACATTAATTATGAACTTGTCCTAATCCTAAGATGAATTTGTGTTAGTTTCTTTACAACGTGTGTCGCATTTAATGCGGTAAAACTAACACACATAAAATATGAAGTCAGCTGTGGCAGCATCTTTAAAATGAAGCATTGTTAATGTTATCTAACACTGGAAGTAATCTTTTGTTACACTGTATGTATTGTAACAGTAATGAAAGATGCAGGGCCGTCGCCAACTGCTTGAAGAGTGGGTGCGAAGGTTGGCTGGTGTACCCCTCCCAGAGGCAAGAAAATTTGAAAAGTATGAACTGTTTTTATAGCTTCTGGTGCAATCTGATAAAGTTTCGTTCTATTTGGTGGAAAACAGGGGTGCGATCACACCCAACGCACATCCCCCTTTCCAACGGCCTTGAGATGGTATCACTGGTTTACAAACAAACTATGGATAAATTTCGACTTTTCAGGAATGGGTAATATGTTTTATGAGGAAATTAGAATATAAACAGAATATATATACGATTATTTCAGATGAACCTAATTGACACAACAGATGAGAATGAAAGAACGATGCAGGTAATTAATTTTTTCAAACATTTTAGTGTCAAAATATATGTAGGACCATTAACAAGCTCCAAGTCAAAGCAACAAAACAAAAAGAAAAAAGAGGCCCACAAACAAAACTGAAAAGCACCAGTAAAATTAAATCATGCAACAGAAAATCCGATAGATTGGTTGGTTGTTGGGGGTTTATCGTCACTTTCAGCTATCTCGTGACTACCAGACTTACTGGGGGAGGAAAGCCCGCACAGCTAACCAGCTGCTCCAGTGAAACCCCCGGCCTTGGGTAGGTGTCTGGTGACCTTAACACATGAAGCGGGGCGAGCGGTGCTCGAACCCGCGACAGCGGTGTCAGGCTTGTGGTTATGAGTCAGCGACCTTAACCACTGGGCCACCCAGGCCCCAAAATCCGATAGAAGAACAAACTGAAATAATATGCTCCAGAAGGTAAGCATTTCCTGATCCAGTGTAAAATTAACATAATATTAGAATTATTAACAAAAAGTACTCAATACAATATAGCTGCAATAGGATAAGAATAAATGGATTGCAATTAAATCTTACCTGATGTCAGTTTCAGATTTTACTGTTCTGTGTTCAATTAGAGGCTTCACCTGGTCCCACTGAATTTGTTATAGCAAAATGTGTATTGACATTCAGAAATTTAATGCAGTACAGTTATTTTTATCTACTGTAGTATCACAATCGCTGTTGTCAAAGTTGTCACTATGTCAGAACAGCTTTGCATAGGCAAACAGAAAAATTAATTCTTCATAACAGAACTCAGAAATTGCAGATGTTGTGTAAATACATGTTCATTATTTATGTAATAAATAGCATAACTAATCAACTTTCTGAATATCAGTAACAAGACCACTTGTGACCAAACAATGTGTATAGATTAAACTCTTTACTCTTGTGTAATTCGATGCATTGTTCAGTCACATGTGTTTTTTTTACTGATATTCAGAAAGTTTGATTAGTTATACTAAATGTATATCTTTACTGTTGTATCGGAATGGTGATAAATGTATGGTGTTTTGAATATTTGCCAACATCAATCAGTTTTAACTATTGCAAATGTCACCAGTCAGACTCAATTTGCAATTCTAAATTTTAAATTCACCATTTGATGTTGTTAAAAATGAAATACAATACATTTATCTCCAGTTCTTATATAGTCATGACATATTCTTTTCAGATTTTAAGGAAACATGCAGACTTTATTTCACAGTGTCATGAAAACTGAATATATGATGCAATTTCACTGGATCTAGTATTGTGTCAGAATGTAACTGTTTAGAATTTTTCTGCACAACATTCGGTCCATTGTCTTGCACTCTGTCAACAGTAAATATAATGTCTGATGCAGTTATAAAATGTCAGAGGCTAAGTACTTTTGTATTTTTTACATAAGGTAAGGTTTTCTATTTATAATCATACTGGAGTTAATATATAATGCAACAACAGGACTTCAATTTGATCACATGGTACAAAATGTTTTTTTTCAGATCTGAATTATTACAATAAAAGCACCATGACTTTTATGTGGTCATGAGGCATCACAAAGCAAAAAAACTGTTTAAACAACATTAGTCTATTTCTTGCTTAATTTGCTGAATTACACTGAATACTACTGTAGATAAATTAAAGATTTTAAACATTATCAAGTATATAAATATTGCTTTCCATATTTGATGAGAATAATTAATTAATTTAAATTGAAGAAATTAGATATCTAATGCAACACTAAATTTAAGGCCATTATTCTGATTAGCTGACATTGATTATTTCAGGGCATCAATTCCACCATTGATGCCATTGGACAGTCATGCAAGACAAGACATTTCTTTCATTTATTTTTTTAAAATTCAATTTATTTATTTATTTTTGGCAGTTGCATTAGAATGGATATTGCAGTATTATATTTTAATGTTTGTCAGCATTAATCTAAAATTTGATGGTTGCAAATATCTGTTTTCTGGGTTTGCTTCAGGTCACCAGTAAAGTCATTTTGCAGCCACCAAATCAAAAATTGATGTAGGCAAATATTAAAACACAATACAGTTATCTTCTAATTAAACAGTCACTTGTCAATGTGGCATGAGTTAAACTTTATTGAAATCACAATTTTGAAAAATTAAATATATAATATTCAGGTATTTTCTGTATACTATAATTTATATGTAAAGCTTCAAATACCTCAGTCATTTCCAAGAAGAAAATCTTCAAATGTATTTCCCATAGGGTCCAGTGTTAAACTATGTTCCATGGTTGGACTGTCTTGGAATTCCGATTGGCATCAGAAACATGGTTTTGGTAAAGGACCTTCCAATGATCATTCATAAACATGTTTCACTTCAACAGTCTTAGTTGTTTCCAAGAAGATGACCTTCAAGTGCATTTCCCATAGGGTACAATGTTAAACTATGTTCCTCGGTGGCGGCCATCTTGTTTACGGACAATATCTTTTTGGATTGCATTAGAATGGAGATAACTGTATTGTATTTTAAGCTTTGCAGACATAAATCTTCATTTACTCTCGCAAATATCCGTTTACTAAATTTGCGACAGTAAATTCTACCATTTACATCTGCAAAGCTTAAAATACAATACAGTTATCTCCCAATCCTAATTCAAGGACAGACATGTTTAGGCATTAACATTTTACCAAATTACTGGAAATAACACCTGTCATTGTTTATTAACATCATGCATGTAGATCACATATTTTACCAGTCAAATTAGCACATTCAGTTATATCTAATGCAGTAATAGAATTTAAGTAATAGTCACCTAGTACTGTATGTCAATATCAATCGTTGATTTTATTTTGCAAATTGAGAATATATGTGGCAGTAAAATCAAAGACTGACATTGTCAATTATTTAAATACATTTCAGTTATTCTAATGCAAAGGGTAAATACTTACTGTTAAATTTGTTTTCAAAATAGCAGAAATGTCATCTATATTCACACAGGACATTTAAGCAGTTAAAACATTGCAATAGCCCCTCAAAACTTTTATGTCCAGTTAAAATCAAGACACAAACAACATTGCACTAGAATTTTATTTGCTTGTAGAATTTATCAAAAATATTGGAGAACTGTGTTGAAACCTACAACAGCAACTTTAATGCATGTATCACTGAACTTCGACCACTTCAAGAAGAGGCTCTGGTATCATTTGTGACTGCCAGTACAGACATGATATGTATGCTTCCAACAGGTTATGGAAAAAGTTTAATTTATGAGCTTCTTCCAATATACTTTAAAAGTGTTTTTGACAAAGATTCCTTTGTTATTGTCCTGCAGCCACTGAATGTAATTATAAATCAACAGATAGCCAAATTTGCATCTGAGTCAGTAGTCATTGGTAAACATATGACAGCATCAGATATTGAGAAGTTAAAAACGGGAAAGGTTACTTATCTATATGCCCATCCAGAAAACATAATTGGTAACAAAGATGTCTACCATATTTTATTGTCGGATCTATATACAAATAAGCAAAGCTTCATAGTTGTTGATGAGGCACACTGCATTATTGATTGGGGTGATAACTTCCGTCCAGTTTTCAAAGAGATAAAGCAACTCAGAGCAATTTTACCTGATGCTAAAATATTAGCATTAAGTGCTACACTTTCAAATGATGGACAGAAACAAATTTCAAAGTCATTATTAATGCACACTGTAAAATGCATTATTACGTCTCCGGCAAGAGACAATGTAGAATTAATTGTAGTTGAAAGACCTCCTGTCAGCAAACAAAACACATCCAAGGACTCCTACTGTTATGTGTTTGAATCAGTCTACAAGGAATTACTTGAGAAGGGACAGGACTTCCCACTTACAGTAATATATTGCAGTGGTAGTATGGATTGGGTGGGATATGGTTACGAGCTTGCTCAGGTGATTCTAGGAGAGAAAATGTATGCAGGCAACAAGGATCCCTCACAACTGAGAGTGGTAATGTATCACTCATCAATAGAAAAAGACAGAAATGAGGTATTATACTACTTTCTTTATTCTATAAATTATGTCAGTTTTTTACTAAAATGTGAAGTTTTCAATTATACAATTTTATTGGCATATGTGCAATAAATCATCAATTATAAGACAGGTTTAGATATAACAAGAAATATTAAATTAAAAAATACTAAGCATAAACTAAATGGAGAGGCATAGCTAGGAATGGATGAAATGGAAGCAAAATTTGGCAGGGGCTCTGGGTACAGGGTAAAGCCCTGGTGGCAGGACTGGGGCAGGCAAACCCTCCCAGAAGCTTCTGGTTTTAATCAATTTAGGCTACCAAAATCCTTGTAAATCTTGTAGACTTTTTGAAATGGCCACATTGTCATTGAAATTTTTGACACAAGATATACATGTATATATATGTTTTGTTGCATTAAACATATTTGTACAGTATTTGGGTACTATTAAAAGTTTCTTCACAAAATCTATTTTCCAAATCCTGTTAATATGATAGTAAAATGCAGTCAAACCTGCTTTAAAGGGCACCTTTCTATAGCACATCACTGCCTATAAAGGGCACCCTGATAATTTCCCTTTATTGATATTAATTTAAATATTGAAATTTAACCACCATATAAATGGCAAATGCACATAAAAGACACAAATTTTTGCTCCCTTGGGTGCCCTTTATGAACAAGTTTGACTGTAACTCCATTTTATTGGAATCCAAAGTGATCACAGATGACCAAAGATGATGACAGACCCATGACATAATGTGACTGCATAATTTTTTTTCGTAAACATAATGTAATCACTGATTACAAAGTTCGCCTCCTCCAGCATTTAGTGAATGAAAGAGCAAAACACACATAAACAGCTTTAAATACAAAACAGCAAGTCAAAAATGGAAAATATTTAAAATAAACGAAAATAAAATTGTACTTATACAGATTTATGAGAAGTTTGTGACCTTGAGGTGGAGGTCATCTGAATTCAGCTAGATGTCAAATGTATAATCAATATGTCTCAATATGTGAAAGTTTCTTTAAACAAAATGAAAATCAAAGTATCTTGAGGTCAAGGTCATCTAAATTCAGCTGGATGTTGTAACATCATAAACATCTATCGTATGTGAAGTTTCATGAATGTATTATATATCATATTGAAGCAAAAACACTTTCTAAAATGTATTTCTGAAGGGCATGTGACCTCGAGGTTAAGATCATCTAAATCATCTATCTACATATCAAGTTTCATGACCGTATCACATATTACCTTTTACCAAAACAAAACTTGTTTCTTCAGTGTGTAATGCTGGGGGTATTCCAATAGTTCCCCTCCACTTCATAGAGGCGAACTGAAAATGGAGAAGGATGGGACACAAATGGGGGAACGGCTTTTGACTGCCACTGAAGAAGTGGAGAGAGTTGGGTAGGGTCAGGGAATTTTGCCTTTTGTAGCTCCAACAGTATGGTTTCCATTTTTACAACAGTTTTTTTTAACTACAAGGAATATGCTCTTTTTAACCCTTTACAGTCTGCCAATTTTTGAAGCATACAAAAAATTAATGTTCGTGCCTTTTTTGAAAGTAACACTAGAATTTTTAATTTGGTATTAAATACTTCATGTCTTACAGCGAAAAGTTCTGTATGATGACTACTTTATTTTCATGGTAACATTATATTCATGCCATGAACCAGTGTAGAAGATGAATATTTTAAAGTGACTGTAAAATCCCAGAAAATTTAAAACCTTATCAGTACTTAAGTACCGATACAGACTGTAAAGGGTTAAACTTACTTTCATCCTTTATTTTGAGAAAAAGTTCATGTTAACTTATAACTTCAAAAATAAATTGGCACTGTGTACATGGTGCTACAACACTGATAAAGTTTATGATAATCTTTCATTGATACCTACTCCAATACAAAACTACCGATATTGTGAAATTAAGATGAGCAATATGTATACATAATGGACAACACTTTTATTAAATGGAAGGTAACAGTAGACATATTTGATATAAAGTATCATTATGAACAATAGTCAAGTAAGAAATTAAACCTGCTTAATATATAATACAATTTGTTGAAGTATTGAAAGTTTATGCAATCATTATAATATGAACACTGCTAAAAGTATGTAGACATTACAATAAACAGTTCTAAAAATCTTCTATTTTTCATACAACATATAGCAAGTAATTTATGTATTGAATTTTGATTGGGTGACCCCATTATACATTTATCCTGCAGTTGTTGGATCTACTAGCAGTATAAAGGGTGTCAAATAAACTTTAGCTTTATTATGCTATTGGCA
>JAOXYJ010050302.1:0-12062 GCA_028566555.1 Lithophaga nigra
ATTTATGTGCAAAATCAAGTTATTTGTATTAAAAAATCGTGTTATTTATATTCGATGTCATGTTATTTGTATTCAAAAATGAAGTTATATATATGTTCGATAATTATAACGTAATTTTTGAACATAAATATCAAGGTTTTGAATACAAATAACATGATTTCGCATGTAAATAACGTAATTTGGAATACAAATAACGTGATTTCGAATACAAATAGCGTGATGTTGAATATAAATAACATGATTATCGAACATATATATAACATTATTTTTGAATACAAATATAACGTGATTTTTGAACGGCATAAATATCAAGGTTTTGAATACAAATAACATAACATCTAATATAAATAACACGATTTTTGATACAAAATACTTAATTTTGCATATAAATAACGTAATTTCGAATACAAATAACGTGATTTCGGATACAAATAACCAGATATTGAACATAAATAACAAGTTTTACAATATAAATAACCAGACATTGAATATTGCAACGGTTGACACGCCATGCATTATCTTCTAATTCTATTTAAATATTGGTAAAACTGGGCGATTTTCTACAGCAACAAGCCATAACATCTTTCCATGCTGAGAATAGATCAAAGAAGTTCAATCAATACGATTAAACGAACCATTTGCTGAAATTGCTGACATCTTCAAATGTATGGCAGCCTTGTCGCTGTGTAGGGACAAGGCTTATTAACACTAATTGGAAGACTGAAGAACATAAGTAACCAGATAATTGTTTTCTGAGCCTTTTACGTTAGAACGACTCGGCTCGAAAAGAAAAATACGGAAGAAAAAGGAAAACATTATTTGAAAAGGAAACAAAAACATATATATATTTGGTTTGGACAAATCTTGATGTAAATTAGTGAATTGATGCACAACAATTTAGACTCTTTTTGAACAATTTGGGTAGCACTTAAAAGGACTTTTTGGTGGCTAAAAACAGCCCTGCAAAATAAACTTATCGGTCTTCTTCTTTGTTTTCTTTGCTTTTGGTGGCTTGGATGCTACATTTTTTGGAGACTTTGTTGTCTTCTTTGGCTTGGCTGTGGTTTTTGTAGCAGCTGGTTTCTTTGCGTTTGGCTCGATTGCGTTCTTTTCACCGGCTGCTTTTGATTTAGCTGCCTTCTTTACCTTAGCGGGCTTCTTCTTTGCTCCAATTCTAAATGATCCAGATGCGTCTGTTCCTTTGGACTGTTTTAAGGACTTGTTGTTTACTCCAGCACAATGGCAAAAGGATGTGCTATATTTTTCTAAAGAGGGTTGGGGTCTGCGTGGACAAAATTATGGCATTTGTTTTTGACCTGACACCGGTAGAAACTGATGTTTAAATGATGCGTACTCATACGCTGGCGATCTTGGTTCGATTCTCAGTCAGGACCATTTACATTTATAGTATTAAATAAATGTTCTTTACCTTAATTTCAAGTGAAAATGAAAGTATAAAAAATTTGATTCGTGAATTAACTTTTTCATTGTCCTTATAAGAAACACATAGAAAACTCTACATTCTAGTTTTACAGACAGAAATATGCCATGCTGAGAAGCTGGATTCACTAATAGATCAAAGAAGAGTTTCAAAGAGTCTGGAAGAAAAGCTTATGTTGACGTTAGGGGTAGATAAAGGGCACGAAAAATTGTTAAACGAAAGACTCTAATGATTTGTAGTACAAACATTATATCGTCAGAAACATGAGAGAGGAAAGTTTTGTTTGACAAGTTTTAGTCAATGATCCACAGAAGAACATCTCTTATTCAGATACTGTTGAAAAACAAAGTGTAGATGTACACATAAACTGAAATCCATAACGGAGTTTTCATATCCATACTATTCTATTGTAACATCAGTCAAAAAAGGTTTGTTTGCAGTTGTATCCGTCAACCTGCACGTAGAATTCAGCGTATTTTTTCGAAACATTTAGAATTATGTCTTCCATTTAAGACATGTGGCGCCAGCGCCCCGCCATTTCATTTTTTCCCCAGAAAATAATTTCTAGATAAAAACAAGAAACTAGAAGTGTAGTAAATCATTTCAAGATTTAGAACCTGTACACTTTAGCATGGGTGAATTTATTTAATGAATGCTGCCTTGGTTGCTATTGGAATCAAAATGGCTATTTTTTTCAATTAAGAGCAAAACAAAATAACAAACTACCTAAGTTTTGTTGATCCCACTTAAAGTCTATGATGGTAAGGTCAAATGGTTACTTTTTTTTCAAATTGTAGATCAAAACAAATTTGCAGTATCTAATATGCAACCTGTGTAAGTTTCATTGAATTCCATTTTGTGGTTTAGGAAGAGTTGCGAACAGCAGCAGTAACAGCACCGTTCAAAGTCCATTATGACAAAAAATGTGTAAGTTTTTTAGAAAATTAATTTTACAGCAAAATAAAATAGCTAGTGCGCATCAGCAGTATACCTAATGAACAACTCTGTGTAAGTTTGACTAAATTCCCCTTTGTGGTTGAGGAGGGGTTGCGAAAAGTAGAAGTCAACCCCTCTTCAAAGTCAATTATGGCCACTTCAAAATGGCTAAGTTTTTCAGAAAATTAATTTTACAGCAAAATAAAAAAGCTACTACGCATACATTTGTATATAATACCTAATGAACAACCTGTGAAAATTTTAGTGAATTCTATTTTGTCGTTTAGAAGGAGCTGCGAATAGCAGAAATCAACCCCCCCCTTCAAAGTCTATTAAGACCAATTTAAAATGGCTAACTTTTCAAAACATTAAGGATAGCTGAAGTCAACCCCTTTCAAAGTCCATTGTGATCACTTCAAAAGGGCTACGTTTTTCAGAAAATTAATTTCAGAGCTAAACGAAGTAGCTAGTGTACATCAGTGGATCTTAATAATGAAGCTGTGCAAGTTTGGTTGAATTCCTTTCAGTGGTTTAGGGGTAGCTGCGGGTAAACAGAAAGTGTGACGACGACGACGCAGACGCAAGACGACGGATAATGACCCTTATGTGTCGTCTCTTCTACGCATGCGACACAAAAAAAGCAAGGATACGATGATGATAGGGCTCGTCATCCCGAATGAAAAATACCGGCAAAAATTGATAGAATTTCACAAAATCTGGAATCGGACTTCACGTGTTTGGATGCATTAAAATATAGTACGTCTAATTTTGTTCTATTTTTTGCCAAAATTAGCTAGTTTGTACTGGTTGGCGGTAAATGTTTCAACTCGTGTAATGCCATAAGCCATAAATCAAAATCAACAGATATTCACAAAAATTGAAAATTTATTTCTTTTTAAAGTAAACGAAAAGGAATATAGTTCTGGTTTGTGTTGTATTTTAGTTGTGGCAAAATCGATTTAATTTGCGGTAATATCATGGTAATAAGACTTGCATTTACATTGTTCATCAACACTAGAAAGTAGAATCTCTAGCTTAGAAGGTCAAGGTCACAAACTAAATTTAAGGTTGTATATCTTTGGTTCATGTTCACAAACCGTGTCTGCTCTATATTTTGAAGATAAATGTTTGTTCATTACCAATAGAAGATGCGTCGCTAGTAAATTACAATTTCTGCTTTGAAGGTCAAGGTCACAAATCTACCCAACTTACATTTCCATAAGGTGGCCCACTGTGATCAAGAAAAATAAATAAATAATAAATAACTTTGAAACATGACTATTCTCATCGAAGACCCCTTAATGACCCAATCCCAGCAGCTTATAATGACAATTCCTTCACGTGGGATTTTCTTGGCACAAAAAATATTTTCACGACTTGAAAACAAAAGAAAAAAAAAAGGAAAAGTAGCAAATTTTAGACAACCGTATAGCGACACATACATGTACATTTGATACCTTAATAGCTAATTTATTTCATGTGTTTCCAGTTGATGCAATGGGTCGAGTCAACTTTTTAATTGTATAAGTAAACCTTGAACTGTATCATAGACACCCACCGCAGATTACTAATATAGTAGTTTTTAATTAGATAGAAGAGAAATGAAAGAAAGAAAATGGACGTTTCAGACAACAAAAGGTTCTGAAACTTTTGAGATAAAAATCTCATATTCACTAGTTTTCTGCTGAAAGGAGAAGTGATTCAAAGAATGGAGTCCACAATTTTAATAGTATAGATGTAATCAATTTGGAGTCTATAATTTTTTTAGATGTAATCAATTTTCCTGCAGATACATGCGTCTGTATGTGTACATGTTCACTTAAATCAGCAACAATCAGAGCAATTTTCCACTGGGCAAAGCTTTAGCGATATGAAATCTGAACTAAAATTACTTCCCAATTACTTACATGTAATATAACATTTGAAGACATCATCATTTCTTCTTTTTTTTTATAATTTTTACTCTTGGCCATTTGCTAAACATACAAAATATGTTGCTGAACAAATCTTCTATATGTCCTTAGACGTTCAATATTAAACTATATCGGATATTGCCATTTTTATATGTAATTTTAATCGGGATAAAAACGCGAGCTTGATTGATGGTTTTGCAAAGATCATCTGTGCACATAATTATAGATGTACATGTATTCGCAGAATCCTGTGTAAGACTGTGTCAACTTGTCAAGCTATAGTCTTGAATTTTTACACAAAAAGTTCAAATTTGTGAAATCTCTTCAAGGAAATTTCTGGACAACTTCTCTGGTTGTTTTGGTAATAATAAACCGATCTTTAAACTTTAAGACAATCACAACACATTACTAGCCCTAGTGATTGTGCTGAATTTCAAATCAACACAAAAAACATCACTGTTGTTGAGGTTTATCCATGCAATAAATCCTGCAGAAGTTTCTTCCAGCAAAACAGTCCGACCAGCAGTAAACCCCACAGCAGCTTTCCGGTCTGGTTCGTTAAGACCATTAAAATTATGCGAGATCAACCGCGGCTTTCAAGCGCTGCCTTGACTGAGTCAATCAACTGATCGTGTTTGTTGACAGTGTTACCAGGTCGAGGTTCCGGAATTCTGAGGGGTTTTCTGCTTAGCAAATATCTCCACGATGTCTATCCTATCCTGGTTGTCGAACATCTGCTTCTGAAGTGTTTCATAGTTCGACTCAGCCTTCTTGTCGAAGCGTTAAACCTTACATTGCTATTCTTGCCAGTTTTTCGCAAACCATCCTTTAGTTACTGGCTTGTCTGTCCGCTTCCCCTCCGGAGGGTTATGGATCATGTGTCTGCATGTCTAGGTCAGCATCCACCTTACCCCGTTATTAGAGACGCATTCCGACTTGTCCACTTTGTCTTGCAGATCTTTCTCGAGTCTTGATCGACGCATTATATTTCCTTCGATGCGTTTCATTTCCATCAGCGTCCGGTTAAGCTTCGGCCGCAACGTTTCGATCCCATCTGTCTGTTTGAAGATCCAACTGCTCAACTAATTGTCGACCCACCACTTCGTTACGGCATCTTCTCGTTTCGGGTCTTTCAGGTTCACTTGGCGTTGTAAGTTCATCTTTAGATCATCAGCTATGCTCAGCTCGTCGTTTCATTTCCATCAGCGTCCGGTTAAGCTTCGACCGCAACGTTTCGGTCCCATCTGTCTGTTTGAAGATCCAACTGCTCAACTAACTGTAGACCCACCACTTCGTTACGGCATCTGTTCTCGTTTCGGGGTCTTTCAGGTTCACTTTTCGTTGGAAGTTCATCTTTAGATCATCCGCTATGCTCAGCTCGTCGTCCATCTGTACCTGTACATGTAAAATAATGGTACCGAACTTGTCCATCATTGTTTAATTTATGGCAGCAATGAGAACAGGACTTCGTCAAACGGCCAGCCGTCCGTCAACAACTTCAGCATAAACAAGCAGAAGTGCTCGAAGACAACCGTCCCTCGTCGTTGGAATTCGTCCATGTTGTAATGAATGGGGAATCTGAGATATCGCCTCAGTTCGTTGGGTGGTAATAGGCTGTAAATGGTCGAAGAACATCTTTGTTTACCTGCTCTTGAACCAGCACGTCAAATACGTTCCTGATCCACTAACGCTATCGTGATTCAGGATACGGCATCCCACGGCGCGGTGTATTCGGCAAGTCATCTCGCATGAACAATCCTTTGAAGAGCGGTATGCCCAGGTCTTTCGCTGCCTCCTCGAGCTCCACATTGGACAGCGGCTTGTTGAGAAATGTTTGGCCGAGCCTTCTTGTTACACTCCAAGATGTAGATTCGGTGGAGCTTACTTCGAATGGCATTCATCGTCCTGTAAGACTGTTTCCCCATGTCTTGTAGTTGTCGATCTATGTCTTTAACACGTTCCTTTTCGCACCTTCGGGGCTCTTACATTCTTCTTGACCTACTTTGAAGATATACGTCTCAGGTCTGAGCACCACCTACTCGGTCATTGGTCTTCCAGCACAGTCATTTTTGAACATACCTAGGACTTTCTTGTTTACGTTGGTCTGGATTCCTGAGGGGTAGCCTACGGCATAGTTTGAGGTGTCAAATCACTTTTGAACTTCCTCGTTCATGCCCTTGTAGATGTCAGAGGTCTGGATGTCACAGATTACACTGTCCGTGTCCGTGTAACATATACCAGCCTTGTTCCCATACTTCGGCTTGATGTACTCGTACATGAAGTCCGACATTAACGTCTTTGACATGTCTAACATAGCGAACCGTAGATAGAGGGATTTGGTGAAGGTGATCTGGTCTTCTGCAATGGGATTGCAACCAAATATTCATCAAAGACAGTCCTCCTCTTGAAGTTGGGCTTGGCCACCAATTTCAGGGCTTTTCGTTCACTGTTCACTAGCCGGACGTCAACTCTCTTTCTAGTGTTCTCCATGGTTTTGCCGATGACTGAGTTGTTCATTAGATTGGAGAAGTCGCTCAGAGTCCGTCACGGCTGCGGCCCTGAGTGCCGTATTCCTCTATTTAAACTTTTTTCAGCCATGGGCTCTGGTTTAATTTGATGATTCTCTGAGTCTTCTTGAGCTTCAACCCCCAGGCCAGGTTCTGCTTCATACTGACGTAGTTCATCACACACCTTTCCTTGTCCTATAGGTTGGTTACCAGTTTCTTGACACTGTCCAGTTCCAAGGTTTCAGGGGGCAATGGGGTAGTCGTTGTGGTCATCGTGGAGCTCCAGTGGTTTCTCGAGGTCCACTTCGAGGATGTACCCCTGGTCATCCCCGCCACTTAATGTGTTCAAGTTCGGCATCTCTTCAAGTTGATCCATTTGAACCCGTCGGTTGGCAAGTTTACTTGTCGCTCAACCTCTGCGATGCCATAGTGATTCCTCCTCTGATGCCTCATCACCATGAACAACATGTCTGGGTCGGACGGAATCTCCAGGTTCACCCCTGTCACCTTCAATTCCGCGCCATAGGCCAGGCTTTGCGCTGTGTGATACCAAACTGGGTCTAGGTCGTAGATCATGCAGATGTTCCTGAGGCTGTCAAAGACACCCCTGAGGAAGAGTATATCTGTAAAGGTCTAGGTATTCCCTTATATTCCTTATGCCCATCCCTTTCCATACCTTCTCGGAATGTTGCTAGTCTTCGTGGTTAATGTCTTCGGTGGTAAGTTTGTTGTAGACCTCTTTCGGCAGTCTGGTCTCCTGCAGCTTGTCAAAACAGTCTACGTAATCGTAAGGGTAGACCCATTTCCACAAGAGCAGCTCGATATTGACTGTTCTTCCCCGCGGGTATGTCGAGTCCTTCATCCATCTCTTTGACGATGAATATAATACCACAACCCACGACTTCTTTCACCTTCTGAGAGCAACCTTGGAGGATCCAGGCCAATCTGTCGCGTGTTACCTCTTCCTTGTGGATCATTAACTCGTCGAACAAGAGCGATCTTATTTCGATCTTTTCATCGGTCAGGTAGTCGAAGGCTGCCATAAGTGCTTTGTTCTCGAGGGTACACATGACGTACTTCACGATTGTATCCTCAGTGTTGTAGTCAATACTTTTCTTCGCTTTTGATTGGCAGGCTAGTGTGTACAGGTCCAGATTCACCTGGATCAGCTTCTTCATGATGTTCCTTAGTAATTTTCAACGAGCCACTGGGGCTTTATATCAATTATATCTCGATCGAGTTAGAAATTCAGATTTTTCTGAGCAAATTTGCAAGAGTTAATGGACTTTGTCATCGGAAAAAACACTCAAATACCCTTGTAAGTGCAATAGAGTCTTCATATCTCAGCAGATTATTACGAAATTTTTACTGACGCTTTATATTAATAATATCTCGATCGAGTTAGAAATTCAGATTTTTCTGAGCAAATTTGCATGAGTTATTTGACTTTGTCATCGAGAAAAACACTGAAATACCCTTGGAGACTTTTCGCTCAAAACAAATATTACAACAATTCAGCTCCTAGTTTAGAAGAAAATTACTGGATGAAACGTCTATATGTTTTGTGGTCCAATGTAGTGTTTAACGTCCAGCAATAAATATTTCAGCTATATTCTGGACGAGAACAAGTCGACAAACATTTTTAATGGTGAGAATAGGATGGGACAGTGGGAAGGCAATTTTGACTACTGGAAAAGGAGGTTTGCCACTGGCCACCTACGGATCACTATTAAAAGCTTATTGCAAGGGTTCTTAAACATGGAGAAAGTATGGCAGTCTTCCAACATGGTACTTCGGAATTTATTTCTCCACCCGACGGACGGGTATATATTTATACTTCCGCATTATCACTGAACATTCCTTGCGGGGGTATCGTACCCCACTGCATACTTTGCATACTCGGTGTTCCATCTTGGGCGTGGTCTAATAATTCCAAATGAGTATTTATAAACTTATTTATTTCTTTAAATCGGCCCATGAAAACACAAATAGAACCTAAGAAAGGTATGTGTACAAGGTCGAAAAACTTCTTGTTGTGCAATCGAAGAAAATATAAGCGAGATTCGGGCAAAGGATGGTCAAACCTGACATGTATTATGAGGAAATTTATTTGTGACCTGCCAATGCGTAGAAAGCAACTTGCGATATTGTGATTGGAATAAAATAGCTAAATGTCCGAAAGATGAAATGTTCGTGAGTAGCTGTGTACTTTCTTGTTGATAGAAGGAAAGTGAAGAAAACAGAAGGATCAGTCCATTAAATCGATATTCAAAGGAGGCAGACAAAAAGCAGGATTAAGACATGGACAAATAAACAAATATCCACGACGCAACAAGCAAAAGTAAACACGAGAATGAGCAACAGGTACCCCACCAAAATCGTGAGATGCACCCAGGTGCTCCGGAAGAGTAAGCAATGCCTGCCTCTTATAAAACGTCCTTCGAAACTATGAAAAAGAACCGATTTTATTCGGGAAACGGATATTCCATAACGATCAACCAGTTCATTGTGACAACCATTGAACTTTTAAAGAGATAGCTTCAATCTAGGAGTATCATACCCTTGTTTGAGTATCTTACTCTTCATCAGTTGAGCCCTGTCCAGAAAATCATAATACTGATCACACGCGCTAAAATAACGTACGATTTGCGAAATAGAAACTTATTCCATCGCTGGAATATTGCTACTGATGAATGGGAAGTTGACGATTGGAGGGGTGAAGTCATCATGCTTATCATAGATTTAGTTTGTAGTCTTCCTCTAGAGTCAATATTGAGGTGGAGATCAAGGTGTGAAGCTGACTTAAGGATGTCGGTAGTGTCCTTTAATCTCAAGCTCATTCGAATAGACTAAATGAAGATAGTCACCGAATAGTGCATTGTTCAGTGACAGAGCATCATCTCTGTAGCGCGAGCTGAAATTAAAGATTTGGGTCGAGAAGTCAGGAATTGTGATGTAAAAAAACAAAACCTGAAAACGTAAACTACTACCTCTACCAAAAAACTATCCCTGTCCCTTGAGGCGACTTGGTATAATACAACCAGATCTGTATTAAACTGTTAACTACATGGTGAGATAATATAATTGCTCAACTGGTAATCACAACATTTCTTATATAAAGCAAAACAATCACTCGGTCCTTATGTTACTTGTATCTTTGATCACATTACTGCGGTATGTTTCATAATTTTTTATAATGTAAATTCAAAAGAATTTATGATGAGAGTTTTACAACACTTGAAAAAAAAGATGAGGCAGTTGGATTTGCATTTCATCGTTTTACCTGAAATTTCGAAACAATAATTCTTTTGACAATTGAAAGAAGTAACTTGGATAAGTAATTTGCTACTATATTTCATTTCAACAATAGAATGGGGAGATAATTCAATTTTAGGAAAAACCCCGCGAAATTTGAATAAAAAACTTTTCTCCTTTTTCCAGCTTAGTTGTGAACTTTGAGTTATTGATGTTAGTACTTGGCACATAGAAATATAATGGAATTATTTTATCTGTTTCAAGTAAATACAAAGTAATTTCCTGGCCTTTCTTAGGACTTTTGCTGATCGTTTTTTCGGTATTTAACAATTCCACTGACGTTTTTGGTCTAAGAAGTTTAAACTGCATAGAAAATCTTGTTCTGTATTCTTCATGTGGACCTAAAAATAAATATACTGAATGTGCTTCTTCTTTCTCTTTTAATCTTCAATTTGTGTTTAATCACTCAATCTTGGTTCTGTAAGTTTCTGTTTGTATCATTGAACACAAGTGACATTGTCATCTTTTGTATTTAGTTTCTATATTTATCTGTTTCAAAATCAGTGCACCATGCCAACACCATGCAGTGTCATTCATTATTAATTGTGAAATTTTTCTTTTCTGAGCGAGTCTCATCAATGAAATTTGGGTTTTGTACTAATTACACATGTAGCGATATGTTCATAAATATCACTCAATTTCTAGACCTTTATATGGAAGATCTCGGAAGTGAACCGAGTTCTGGGACAAGGAAACAAAGAGTTTGATTAAAGTTAGGAAAATAGAACTGTTCGCAATCAGCAAAATAAATCTGTAGATGTGTCGCAAACGTTCTCGCCTCTGAGACAGGAATATTTCGTGATTTTGGGGGTGTGAGATCAGCTTATCTTACAACCCTGCGGGGAATGCGGTCTCGCCTTAATCGCCAGCGCGTGCAAAAAATAAAAATGTCGGATCCCGCTTCAGTGTTTTCACCCTACCCATCAATCGTGATTATCTATACTCGGAACTTTCTTTAAATTGGCGAAATTAAACACTTTCATTATACTATTTCAAGCTCGTAACAGTAAATCTTGTCAGGTTTTGTTTACAATGTAAGATAACGTCACAGTAGGATTATAAAAGTTCGCCCGATATTGGTGACATTTCCGTATTTCCGTGGATTAATTCTTTGCTTTGTTCTCCATGTATTTACCAAGGCGAGAAAAATTATCAATCCCCGATAAAAAGGCAAGATTGGTTGGTCTCAAATCCTCGAGCTAAGATACTTTATGTCCATCTCTCGGCGGAGCCTCGGGATGGACAAAAGATATCTTAGCCCTTGGGTTTGAGACCTTCCTATCTTGCCTTCTTATCGGGGATAGATACTATATATCTCTCATTCACAGCCAATTTCTGTCAACATTGATATTTAGTCAAAGTTCATACAAAAAATCGTAAACAGCATTTTAGCAACCAATAATCCTTTTTTCTACTTTCTGTTTAGATCTACTATATTGTATGTAAAAGTAACTAATATGATTTGAAGAAATATCATTTGAACTTGTAATTCTTTGTTCAAGGAGAAATTGTTTATAATTGTCCTTTTTTTTAATGATATGGAAAAGGAGGACTGAGTTTAAAAATGCACTATTAATTAACCCCATATTGTAATTTTGTGATGAATTATTCAAATTAAGCATTGAAAAACATTTTTTGCTTTACTTGAATTATATTTAATACGTGTATATTACTACACGCTGAACACCAAAACAAAATCTCTTTCTTTGTTGTAATTAGAATATTCAACGATATATTTAAAGCTAAGTTTCAGGAATTTAGAATCTCCAGATCAAAACCTTTAACGTCCAAAGTTTGACCTTGTGTCTCTTTCTTCTTGTAATAGCATTAAAACATTCGACTTCTCAACCCTTTACACAACTATTCCTCACTGTAAACTGAAAGACAGACTGAAAGAATTAGTTCAACTTTGTTTCATAAAAAAGAATGGCCAACGCAGGTACAAATATC
>JAOXYJ010050409.1:0-12061 GCA_028566555.1 Lithophaga nigra
ATTTTTAACTTTACTTATGATACAAGCGTTACGGTTATTTAAATAACATTTAAATATTCAGAATAGTTACTATTGTAATTTAAATATTTCTAAACATAATGACCTTAAACACTGTTTTGCTCAAGGTCAGAATAGTAAAAAAGACTGATTTGTTACGCAAGTAATAATTATACAATCCTTAATGATAACTTCCTCATTTTTGGGGAGACTTTCGAATTAAATATATAATACTACTAAACTGTATGTAAAAAAATGTCTTTCATAATTTCATTTTACTATTATAATGAAGAAAAGAACATACAATATCACAGGAAGTGGAGGAAGATATCATGTAACTGGATCATCCCAGTGACCATTATTCTATTGGCTGAGTGGTTACGTACTTAGTAAAAATTGTTGTCTTCCAAACAAGTCCGACAAATAACCTTAATGATCAGACAAAGTTTTAAATAAATCGGGATCATTGGATTCCGTCAGGAAATTTCCTATTTTGGTATGTATATATTAATCCATATTGACAGCGATTTGAAATATTGGTGAAACAATTTATTTGATTCTGCAGTTTACCACTATGAATATGACAAACTTATATATATGTAAGTAATGTCAGGTTCTGATCTTATTATTGTAAGAATGGGATCTTGTCCACGTTTTGAATTAGTATTCCGTATTATCTGTAACGAAATCTAAACAATCTTTGTTATAATTTTCTTTTTCGCGTGATATGTCTTTTTTATGATGTTAAACTGAACTAAAAATAATAAATCTTTACAATCTTGATATACATATTTTTACCTCACAAATCATAACCTAGATATCCATATACAAGAAAAGAACTAATTAAGTTCGAAGGATATAATCTAACTGTAAAGTTAAATTTCAGCGTCGTAATTTATTGCTAAAATGTCAAAATGTCCTTGACTTAGGTCACGCTTTAATTACTCTTGGGTCTAATAAAGCCTCAAATGCACAAACTATTCTATTTTACTACGTTGGTAGAAGCTAGAAATTTACTTTAAAATGTGTAGGAAGTTAATACTAGCTCTATTTCAAAGCATTCTTCAAGTTGTGCCGTGTTATCGTAATCAATCCTATTTGTATTTTTAAAGAAGGAATTCTTAACAGTTTAACTAGTTTTATTCCAACATTATCGAAAAATAAAGATGTATTTGTATTGGACACTAAACTATGCAAGGTTAAAATTGGTTTTTAATAGGCACAAAAACTCAAATAGAACGATTATGTATGAATCTACAGACGACAATATCCTTTCGAAATTTCAGAGTAAAATATTCTAGATCCTAATTGTATTTGCAGGTTTCCTCGTTTTTATTGTACAGTCGCTCAGGACTACTTATTCCGTAAGGCATGTTTGTGGTGGAAGAAGTGAATTACAAGTTGTACAAGAACTTTTTATCAGCAATCCGAACACTGAAAATGACGAACAGCTTGGTCACGTGTTACGTACATGCACTCGAAAGGCAGCATGGGTACAGAAACACGCAACACGTTTGATGAGGAGATATGTAAGTTTCTTTATTTTGGGATTCACATCAGTAAAACCAGAACTGTGGAGATCCCATTAAAAATGTATTTAAATAAATAAATAAATAGCAAAGTGATTGAAGCAGGATCACACAAACACAACATCAACACAAAATAAAGCTTTCGTTGAAAGGGCATCATATAGGATATTTCTCGTGGATATGGAATATATATAATTAGGACTGATACAACACATTGACTGTTGTCCTATTTCAATAATCAATCGAATTTAAAGATTTTAAAAATTATCTAAAAGTTACGATTTTGAAAAAAATGGTGAATTTGTTTTCTATGCAGGAAGTTCTGAAGCTGAATTCACTGCATCAGGTAAGAATATGATTGTCAGCTGGTTTAATACTTACAATAGACTAATAATTCAATATTTCACAACAGCGAAAAATGGGTTTTTGCTTATAGTACGATCATAATTTTGATTCTTCTGGTCTAACATAGAGATGGGTAACCACTTTCTTAATGATACTGAAGTTCATCTACGGGGTTAAAATCTCTCATTTTACTCTCGATTAACTGCATTCAAACTATTATTTAGCATCCATGCTTAACGACCAAATAACATTTAAAAAAAACTCAGATTACGTAAATAACAGTAAACATTTAAATTATTGTCCTAACTGACCTTTATGCTTTGTTAACACTTCTCAGTAACGGTAGAGAAAACACCTTTCTGTTTTATAAACCAACGGATTATATCATACGTCCATTCTCTTATTGTCTCTGTCACTGCTTTAGTTTTTTATTATATTTTTACATAGAAGTATTTAACCCTTTCCAGGAATTTAACTTTATTACCTCATCAGAAATTCATCTTTTGTGACATCGCTTTATACGTTTATCACATTTTGAACTAGCAGTACTATAGAGGTGTAGTTGTACTAACTAATAACTATTTTCGATCAAATATGGCAAAAGGGTTCTTTTTACAGTGACTACAATAAAATGTTGCAGTTTGTAGAAATGGCTTTTGTATTTCACAAAAAGGATGTTAAATGAATACATCATGGCGGTACACTGCGCAGTGTAATACATGTATATTGATAGAATTTTTTTTCGACTTCCACAGGCCAAAGAATTGCTATGCATAAATTTATTCAAGGTCATTGGAAGTCAAGTGACATGATAAT
This sequence comes from Lithophaga nigra, assembly GCA_028566555.1. Classification (NCBI taxonomy): domain Eukaryota; kingdom Metazoa; phylum Mollusca; class Bivalvia; order Mytilida; family Mytilidae; genus Lithophaga; species Lithophaga nigra. The sequence goes on from JAOXYJ010050409.1 coordinate 2,688, forward strand.
GTAATGAAGTATTTCTACTGCTAATAATTACATAAGTTTTCTATTTCAAAAGAAGCCGAACATTTAACTCTATGAATGTTTCTAAAGTGACAAAAATAAGATTTCTGCAAAGCTACGTACTAACTAGTTGAAGAGTCGGAATAAATCTTTTATTAAGGTCTTTTTTGTCAGATGTCTTAGTTATATTACTTATTATTTGCATCAATCTTAGATGGGCGGTTTTCGGTTTTAATGTAAAATAACTGGTTAACATTCCAATAAACACAGAAATGTTTGGAAAAATACTAAATTTTAATATTTCACATTAATAAATATATTGTATCATCTCTGTGATGAATAATTGTATTGATGTATCAAACATAATTGCTGAGCTGCACATAAATAATGTCCAAACTACTGACGGAACAGATACGACGTGAGAGAACGTCTTGAATGTAGGAGCAGAAATTGGAGCCATGCATCAGACCGGCCCATTTATCACTCACTCTGGAAGATATTTTAACAATAGATGTGTTTGATATTAGATATCGAGTTGAACAATTTGTATTTAGATTATTGTAATTTTATCTACATTGTCAAACGTATATATATATCAAAACATTATTTGGTAGAGATATCAGCTTTAAAATCCCTGTTACTGTAGAATAGTATAACTTCATCTATTGTGCTAACTATATATTAAAAAAATCATCTTCTTTCAGACAAGAAGAATTAAAAATGATCATTATATATTGTCGGCTTCTTCTCCAGACTGTTTGAATTACATGAACACTGAACAGTTAGCTAACTCAATATGGACAGAGGTAAACAATTAAACTGTTTGCACATTGTCGCTGTTTAACTGTAACTAATTATATTTTAATAATAGACAGGCAGCTTCCATCTTAGTGATTAAATACAATCAAATCAAGCTTTGAAATGTTTTTTTGAAATTTTTCAACAATTAGGGAAATCTACTTAGATTCTGTGTAAGCAGTAAATATATCTTTCAAAACAGTTCTAATATGGTTTTTTCGTCAGTGCCAGCACATTCAGTCAATCATATATAATCTCACAACGCTATTTGATGAGGCAAATATTCTTGACAATACTGACATTTAGTGCTGATGACCATGTCTCTCCAATCATGAAAGGATAGCCTACAGCCAAACAGGCAGTTTAGAACGTTGTCTCTTTACCATTAGAGTAACACCACATGTCGTTGGTTAGAGTTTCGCCCGATCAATTTCTTGCGCACAGATTTCTACATATCTACCCAAAGTCGGCCATTTCATCTTTCGGCTGGATATGACAGTGTGGGCTTTAAGCATTCTCTAGATTTATCGATAAAGGACACTTTCAGTTACTGGTCCGTAATATACATCTAGTGATTTTTTTGAACTATTGTGATCAGTTATTGGTTATTTAAAACAGGATGAAAAGAAGTTACAAACTTCAATTTCTGTCAATAGACCGGAATAAAAATGTAATAAATGGAAAACTTGCATACAGTGAGAATAATTTTACGGGTTAACTTGAGCCTTAAAGAAACAGATATTTATTTTATCGGTGTTCTCAGAACCACGTGACAAATTATTGTCATTACTTAAAACACTTTTTCTATCGAAGCATACTAAACATTCCAATAATTAAAACACATAAAACAAACATATGATACCAAATATAGTGTACATTATGTGCATTTCGACAAACAATGTCTCATCAGTTGTGCTCGAGGCCTAAAAATATGGAAAACTAAAACAACATGCAAAAGGTTGTAGAGCAGAAATAAATGCCAAAACGACCAAAAAGTTAAAGCCAAAAAACCAGCTAAGGACAGAGCTATGCACGAGGAAGATGCTCTTTAGTTTCCTAAAATTTTATACATAACACCTTTTAATATGTTTTGAATACTTAATCATTGGTTTGATAAATTAAAAACTATTCTATTTTATTGCATTTAATCTTTCTAAATATTTTTAACAAATAAGGACAGCACAGATTACAGCAACGAGATTATATACATGTACATTAATTCTGTATAGCAAGAAGACTCTACCTTTCGAAATCTTTCAGTCGTCGTTTTGTTAATGTCATTATTAGTGCTATTTTAATTTTGATAATAAAACTTTAAAAATATTTTACATTAGAGATGTTTAATATGTAGGTTATGTTTATCAATTACTACTTTTGCATATTTACAACAATACTGAAAACACTTATCTTTTAAAAATGAGAAAACTCATTTCAAAACAGGAGAGGTAGTAAAAGTTTACAAACTATTGAAAAACTTCTTTTCGATCAAAATGATGTTTACTTTCATGGATTTTCCCTATATAATTCAATAAAATTTAGGATTTCCGCTTTCTTTCACGAAATAGAAACAAGCACGATGAAAAATATACACGTGTTCTTTAAATTAAGTTATTAATTTGTACACAAAAAGTAACTTGAGGCAAAAATTTACTGCTGATACGTTCCGTTTGTTGTGATCACAGTCACGTCCTTCTTTCCTCATTCATGACGTACCATCGAAGGTGACTTATTACCGGATTTTAACAGGAGCAACGCGACGGGTGCCTCTAGTGGAGCAGGAGATGCTTACCCTTCCGGAGCATCTGATCTCAACCTCTGTTTTAGTGGGATTCGTGTTGCTCGGTCTTTAGTTTTCTGTGTTATGTTTTGTAATCAATGTTCGTCTTTGTGTTTGTTTGGCCATGGCTTTGTATGTTTCTTTTGATTTACGTTTTATGGTTACCCCTTTTGTTCATCAAACTTTATTTAAAAAAATGTTTTGGAGTTCATGAAAGGGGTGATCCACCTTGAACATCTTCAGCTTTACGCATCATTCTATTGTATTCATAAATCTGATCGATTCATGTATGTTATCCTATAAAAAAACTCGATAGGATTACTGAGTATGTAGTATTTCGGAGCATTTTTTAGGCTGGATATTCTGTTGGTGGAAGAAAGAATTATTTTTCATCATTATGCTCTTGGTCTTTTTTTAACGTATAAATAAAAATCGGAAATGTATGTTTGTACAAGTTTTTATGAAGTCATTTGTTTGAATCACTCAAGGAACAAGTTTTGTCAAAATTCATTCTGTATTTGAAATGAGCTCTACGTCACTAAATCCGTGAAGTAATAAAACCAGAGCCTAATATTTTGAATTATATCACTTCTCAAACATTTGGAAAGTAACAGGGAACGTTTGCATTTGTTATCTTGTGGCTTTTATTAATATAATGTCCATATAAATATTAATAAGTGATTTTTAATTCGATGTATGCCTTTTGCGGTTTACAAAGGCACATGTGGTTTTTAACAGTGAAGTATACACGTCCGCTTTGCTTCATTAAGATCCATAGTTATAGTCGAACCGAAGCTATACACTTATGCGTTCCGAATAAAATCTGTTGCTTGAAATTTTATTCATCAATAAAAGTTAATGACACAGAAAATTTCTCACACTAATTTGAAATGTTTTATCCTATAAGAGCATCACTAATTTTTATGCTGAAGAAAGAACATAAGTCAAGAAACGGAAGAGATTACTGAAAAAGTTTTGAAACAGAACTCGTTTTGTTGTTTTCCAAGCATGTATACCTGATAAAACGCACTATAGATAGCGACGTTGGTCTGTGTGGGAAGCGATTCGGTGAAAAAAAAAAAAGTTTCTCAGACTTTTCTTTTAAGGCCTGATAGGGGAAAACCCGCCAGTTTTTCAATTTATTCTTTTATGCCTAGCCTTATCGGCAATACCAATAATTGAAAATTATAGAAACATGTTTTCTTTAAAGTTAGCTTACAACCAACTCCTTATTGTTTAAGAAACGCTTTCTTTTTCTCACTATCAAATAATGAAAGAAAGTTAAATGCCGATTATAATAAACTATTGAAGGTTAATTTTCTAGAATTAAAAAGCAGTCATAACTTGATACTGCTTTCAATTTACCATATAAGTAGTTATTTTTCATGGGACCAAAATTTTGCGAAAATGTTTAAAGTTAAATAGTTATTTATCTAGTAAATTTATCGAATTGCTTGTTAGTGTAATATACACTGTACTTGAAATGCATGTTAATTTTTCGCGGACCATATTTTTCCACTCGAAAGAAAGCGCAAATAAGATACCTGCGAAAATAACCTCTTATACGGTAATACATACACTGTGATAACAATCTATGATACCAAATTTAGTGCACAATATGCGCATTTCGACAAATAATATCTCATCAGTTGTGCTCGAGGCCTAAATATATTGAAAACCAAAACAACATCCAAAAGGTTGTAGAGCAGAAATAAATGCCAAAACGACCAAAAAGTTAAAGCAAAAAAAAAACCAGCTAAGGACAGAGCTATGCACGAGGGAGATAATCCTTAGTTTACAAATTTTTTTATATATTTTAATACGGTAAATTTAAAAATACAAGTATCAATTTCATGCTAGTACCGAAAAACTAGCTACTGGGCTGATGGTACCCTCGGGGACCTTAGGTCCACCAGCAGTGGTATCCACCCAGTGGATAACAGCCTTCGAATTATTTCAGGATTGTCACACTGTAGGGCATTATGCGCCTGTTATAGATGACAGTCAGGATTGGTTTTTGTTAGAGGGAAAGGAGGACAATTTCGGCACTGTGCTGAAATTTACAAGAAAGCTAGATACATGTGATGACAATGATTACCATATCACCGTAAGTTAATTAATCGTTCCATAATTTTCAGTCATCATGATCATGGAATAAGGCTTATTTCTAATTTTGATTCCAAATAAGACATCATAAGCCATTCTACAACCTTAAATACATCTATTGATTAGATTATTAAAATCCATAAAATATCTGGATCATTCCAGCTTTGTCTTACTGTTTTACAATATTACAATTACCAGGAAAATTGCATTTACTGGTTAAAATATGTGTCTTATATCCTAGATAATATTTTATTCTATACAATCTAAACAGTCAAATTCTGGCAGAAAATTTCCATAGTTCACTTCTTGTTGCTGTCTTTAAATCGAGAGCCTATTGACATGCTTTTTTGAAAACTGCAAACCCTGAAAATAATAAATTATATCAGGTTATTCTATGGACAATAAACTGTTTCTGTATAATGATAAACATGTTTAATATTTTTTTTACCGGTCAGTAAATTTAACGTTACAACTGTTTGGCATACGTCAAGCTTATCTTGTTTATTACAGGGCCATCAATTTAGCTTGTTAAAGAATAGTTTACTAAAATTCATTCCTGAAGCAAAAATTGGTGTGTGCTTTTTCCTGAATTACATAGAAAATCTTCTTAAAATTCAATTTTTTCTTTCAATGTTTGTTAAAAAAATCCACTGCCGTAGACCAAATTCAATTTTGACATAAAATGTATAAAAGTAACAGAATATCTGATCACTAGATAAGTCTGTGTGTTTATTTTTCTTAAAGGTGCTGCACTGAAGAACTAAGCTATGCACTAACACCTTCAAACATTAAGTGAAAGAGAATAAGAAAATTACCGAAGTTAACTTAATTATATATCTAGAGGACATACAAGACATACATAGGATCATTTTCATACATACAAGGACATACATAGAGGACATACAAGACCATTATGAATAAGGAATCAAACAGCACACAAAAGACAAGATTGCAATCAACAAAGAATGACACACAATCACAAACGAGGAACCACAGACACAATACTTAAAACTAAAGCTAGGACACTACGAAGTCATACAAAAAAGGGGGGCAGTAACATTAGCTGATCCGAAAGGGTATGCATGTCCTGCTACACATGTTTCGCACGTCGTCTTGTTTTCTGAATAAAGCTACATGTAATAACAAGGCGCAAAACAGTCGTCTCTGATACAGATACTCCATAATGGTTGATCAGCTTATAATGGCGATCATAAAATTTCCGAAGTGATGAAATTAATTTAAGCTAGACATGTCCTTCACAGATTTACTGAGATTGTTAACAATAAAATGTAATCATTGAAAATGCCTTTTACAGTATACCAGTTAATTGGTAGATGAAATTAAAATGTAATTGTTAACATCTATCAAATTCTTTTCTTCCTGCATAATAACGTTTTAAAATATTTCACATTAAAATGTTAAAATTCATAACAAATGACGGTATTTTTAAAAGTCAAGGACAGTATGTTTGTCTGGTCATAGATGACGGATTTTGACAACAGAGAGATCTTGCTCGATCGTATTGTTGATGTTTTATTCCATTTACAGATGACCAGTAAATAAATTTTTAACCCTACTACTTTCGTCCTTAGACCACTAAAATGTGATACTCAATACTAATTTAATAAGATCAATACTAATCTCATAAAAGAAACAATCCTGTATATATTTAACATATAAAAATCTGTTTCAGTTCCTTTAAATAAAAGAACTAATAACAATCTATGATACCAAATTTAGTGCACAATATGCGAATTTCGACAAATAATGTCTCATCAGTTGTGCTCGAGGCCTAAAAGTATTGAAAACCAAAACAAAATCGAAAAGGTTGTAGAGCAGAAATAAATGCCAAAACGACCAACAAGTTAAAGCCAAAAACCAGCTAAGGACAGAGCTATGCACGAGGGAGATACTCCTTAGTTTCCTAAAATTTTAAACTTTTTATACGATAAATTTAAAATACAAGTATCAATTTCATGAGAGTACCGAAATACTAGCTACTGGGCTGATGGTACCCTCGGGGAACTTAGGTCCACCAGCAGTGGTATCCACCAAGTGGTAGTAATAACAATCTATGATAGATACCAAATTTAGTGTACAATATGCGCATTTCGAAAAATAAAAACAGACCATTATAAACATGCACACAATATTACTCCCTAATAAACATGTCGTCAGAAAGTAAAGTTTCTTTGCTAATATCATCAATATCACTTTTTAAGTTTGGATATTATTGACACTCGAAAACCTCCAAGTTAAGATAAAAATTTGTCTTAAAAATGTTTGGAAAAAACTGCGAAGTTCATAAGAAGAAGAAAATACTCTATTAAAAAAACACACAAACAAACAAATGGGCCCACAAGGGGTATATTTACACAATACAACAAATATAATATAACAGACAATTGCAATATATATGCGTGGGATGTTTGGAATGACAGAAGGTGGATTTATTGCATGTTTACCGCCGGGATAATATTGAGAATAATTTACTCACGTTGCTGCATTTTGGATTGAATAAGAAGATTACTGATTATCATAAATCAAACATTCAGAGCACTAGACAAGGCCGTTATCAACGAGATTTCAACATAACACAGACGTGAGAGAACAAACCGACACAACACAATAAACTAAAGATAGACCGGTACGAACTTCAAAAAAAAAAAACTGGGAATGACATCAAATTTTCTGGGGGGATAAGTATCTCCTGCTATATATATGACAACCGTCATATTGACTAAGTATATAGCTGGTAACAATTTGCAAATTAAATGACACTACGTTGCACTATGTAGGAAATATGTCTAGAATCATCTGTGTTACGATCACCCCATTACGGAAATGGTGACCCCCAAACACTTCTACTACATCGTGGAGGAGGAAGTATGGACATTTAATTTTGTATTCGTACTGATAAATACTGACATGATACATAACAAAGGTATTATAGGATTACTGCATGAATGTAATGAGCAAAATATTATATTGCACAAGCTTGAAATTCTACAACTGTTATACGATAAATTTCCATTATACATTGTTACTTAAAAATTACATTTCACACCGCACCCTTAAGAATAATACCTTGACATCAACCCCTCATCATTACATTTGACAAATACAATGTCTTGCTGGTGATAAAATTTCCATTGAACCACGGGTTGACAAATTATTTGTTAATCATACAATATTCATACTATACCTGCATAATTCATAATAACTTTTCCAAAACTGTCCGCCAACCAAATATGAGGTTCCATCATTTCACTGTATTCCTTACCGTCAGGGACAAACATGCATCCTTCTCTTAACCCTTCTGATACCTCCATTTGTAAATATTAGCAGCTGCAAAAAAGCATAATATAAAATGACAATTTGAGTCATTAAGTAGAACCTGCAGGCTCTTTGGTGTAAAACATAACTCTGAACTAATAATCTCTAAATTAAATACATTCTTTGCATCCTCCAACAAGTTAGTGGTGAAATAGGTGTCGTAAATTAGTTTTATTTCATTCAATAATAGAAATTGTTACCGGTCCTAATTTTATTGACTCTATTCTTGATTATTTTAAAACTGGTCTTATCTTCAAAGGGGGGGTGTTTCTAAGAATAAAATGTGAAATGTTTCAAATCAATGTACGAAAAGAAACCAGTAACTGAAAGCACCAAAAGACTTTTTTTCTATTTTTGTATGTTCGGCATATAAAATGACTATAAAATGCATATACCTAGTTCAAATTGTCATAGTTGAACAAATAAGACAGCAACAATATCAAGAAAACAGACAAAAACCGAATATCTACATAAATCCTAGACAGGGAACCAGACTTTCTCCTTGCCTGTACACAGCATGCGGCATGTGCAAAGATGGCAAGAAAGAGTAGGTTTGTTGAGGGTTTCCAGTTGTTCTCATTGTGGGTAAAACCGTTTTGATTTAAAATCCATAACTAGCAGAAAATATTGAGTTAATGCAAAAGTACTATTTTCGGTGCGTGATTCTTACATTAATACCACCATGAAAGCATTATTTTTTTCTTATTACTCCTTTGTACTTGGTTTGATTTTCTTTTAGACAACCTTTTTCGTAGTTTCGTAGGACACTTTTATTTGCAAATATCAGTCAACCAGTGTAGCAAACGTTTCGCAGACAGAAATTCAGAAATTGGTTTAGCTTTATGACATTACGTATTATTAATTGATATCGGAAGACGTCAAAAGCATTGTTTTCTGATATACCATATTTTTACGGATGAAATCCACTCAAAAATGAACTACTTCTGTAAGTACCTGCTATTTATGTATTTAATGTAAAATATACATACCGGATTATTTAGCCTCTTGTATTTAACATCAGCAGCTGTTGTCAATTTACTGCGGTCAATAGAATTTATTTACCTACTGAATAAATGTAGATATGAATTAATGCATTGGTGTTCAGCAATGCTTTGATAAGCACGTCGTAAACCTGCATTTTTACACTAGGTCCGTCATCAGTAATAACATTTATCTTTTATGTCACGTTATTATACAACTTTTCGATTGACATTTTTAATAATTATATTAGTTTAATTTTTACTGTCTATTTTCATAATTATGATTTTGAAATTAATATTAACTTAAAAAACTCCAAAGATCTTATGGACATCTTAAGATCTAGATCCTTTTCAAGTTGCAAAAGCATTAAAACATTTGA
>JAOXYJ010050518.1:0-12056 GCA_028566555.1 Lithophaga nigra
TTGGTGACAAAAAAATCCAAATGGTAAAGATACAAAACACAAATTTTGCAGGGTTAGAGTTAAGGGTCTTTTAATCTTTGTAACTATACACCTGGTAAGAGGTATTGCAATATCATAATTTTGATATGGAAAATACTTTGTCTGCTTTAAAGGTTGAAACAAAAAAAATAAATAAAGTATTAAATTTCGATTAGTATTTGTTCAAAATGATCATATTCATCTGATATACATCAAAAACGAAGAAAAATTGTGATTCGTTTGTTTGTGCAAAAATGTTAAGTTAAAAAAATAACCATATTTTGCAAAAATGTGCCCTTGATAACCATTGGTCTGGATTCAAATTGTAATGTCTGTCAATACCAAATTTTGCTGGAATGTCAGATATTGCTAAAAACTTGATTATCAAGCAAAAATTATGCATAATGACTTGCTACAGGTAGCAAAATTGATCATTCAAGATAGCCCTCTTCAACTTTTTTCTCAATGCAAATTTTGCAGTGCATTAGGTGAAAGAAGTTATCTTAAATGATCATTGTTCTACGTTTAGCAAGTCATAATGCAATGAATTTTAGAAATACACATTGGTAATCTGACTTTTGCGTAATTCCAATATTCGGACGTTCGAGACTTTTTCGTTAGTTGTTCGTTAAATTTTCTTTTAAAATGAAAGTTGTAGCTAGCTTTTAAAAAAGCTTACATTTGGATATATCTTAGACTAAAATAGTTCTGTCCAAAAAAAAAACATTTTGGTATTTATTTCCATAAATTTGTTATTGCAAAAAAAGATGTCTTTTTAAAAGTTTTGTGCAAGATTTATCACGGGGAGTTAGTGGTTGTCTCTGCCATTTACTACGCTAATCGTGAACCACGAATCAAAAACCGCTTTTCGGTTTTAGAAGCGTAAACTGCTCTAAATTAGGCTATATCACATAACCTCGTCCTCGTCAAAAAATTGAAAACAATCTTTAAATAAACAAAACAAAAAATCATGTAGCATCAATCGTCGGGTCGTAGACGGTGACTGTTTTGTCGTCGATCATATCACTGACGAGATTGTCGAGATAGATGATGATAGCCTGTATAAAGGTCTGTTAAGCTTGTTTCAGTGCATATCTTATCAGGAGCTTTTATTTGAATCCATTTGTGGTGAAAGAGGCACAGAAGATTTTTAATACATCTTTAATAATTGTTATGAAAAGTAAAAACTTAGATAAATGATGATCCCTCATATAACGGACTGCCTATTTTCTTGCACTCTTCAAGTTGTTATTAAAGCAAAGGGACGTTTATATATAATCTTACTATTCATTCGGATTACATTGTGTAGGAATTGTTTCATATTTGTGATGATTTGATTAACATTAGAGTAAGATATTTCTTGGCTAAAAAATGAATTTTAAATTTTTTAAAAATGCATAGCACAACACAATTGTAAAGAATTCATATATAAGCAACATTACATACCAAGGTGCAGACGTTGACTGTTGATTAATTCTTTAATGGTTATTTGTCAGCCTTAAAATCACAACCTGAATAACAAGCATTACCCCCAAAAGCAGTGCATTGCATAACCGCTGAACATAATTTGAAGAATAATATTACCCAGAAAAATAATGTCTTTTTTTACTAATAAATGTCAAGTAGAGTGGAGTCATATATTAGTATTATTGCTTCAAAAGTATTGCAATGAAGTCTTTCAAAAATCAAAATGATTTAATTCCAAAAATTTATCGTTGCTTGAAATTTTCAAAGACATTTATAGGTATGAAAGTCTTATTGTTTGGGGCAATCTGGAGCTCGTCACAAGAAGTGGGATTCCACCTTTGTTGAAGGCCTTGTGAAGACCTCTAGTTTCTTAAATTAGTTCCGACTAGTGGATGGAATACGTTATCCTTGCATTTACTCCCTATCTTCCTTTTTTATATTTACAGCACATATCAGAATAGAATATTTAAATGGAGGCATTTTGCAAATGAAATAAAAATGTTTTATCTTCGACCATTTTATCTTCTTCCTGCATGAATAGATATTAGTGATTCACAACCAGATTTTGCAGCTGAAGTAAGATATGAACTAGTGATATGACTTTCCCGGGTATTTTATGGGTCGATTCCGTGGTTTGATATCACTTTTTCGACTTTTCTATTGGCTCATCGTCAGCTTTCGTTGGCCGTGATCGACGTCGCCTAGTAACATCGTTGCAAATCGAAATAAACACCGACGTCACAAGCAAACGAACTTTAAAAAAACAGTCCCGCATATAAAATTTACTGCAATACGAAAACGAAATTAAGAGAAATAAGTTTAACAACTCGAGAGAATTGTATATCACTAGATATCAACTCTCGTTATTTAATTTCAAATATAATAAACTCGGAAGAGTCTCGTTTATTATATTTTAAAATTAAATAACTTGAGTAGATATCCAGCGATATACAATTCTCACTCGTTATGAAACCTCTAATTAACTATCTATTTTATATATCTTTAAGTTCTTTCTAAAAAGTGTTATCAATTTCCTCCAGAAAATACTCAATATTTAAAGTGTACAAAATTATTCAACAATGATATGCTTAACATATAATTTCATAACTTAACTGCACATTACATGTTTTCTAATATTAAAAAAGTACAACTGTACACTTTTTTGATAGTTTTACCTACAAGGATAGTAAGTCTGACTGTTTTCTAAAAAAAAATCTTAAACCATTTTCAAACACTGTAAGTCTCCATACTCAGGGTTATTGCCATCACATTGTTTTATTGTCAGTTCGGAACCATCTTACATTTCAATCTTTTCTTGTTCGGAACAACCCGTACATAAGAGCTAGGCAAATAAAAGCAGTCCGTTTTTTGCCAAGTTATCTGACAAATATCGTAATTGTCTTAATGTTTGAAGTATGTTAGTATTAAACAATATGTTGTCGAGCAAATTTTGACAGTGTTTGTTACATTTGTTTGCCCTTTAAAGTGTAAAATTTGTTGATATTACCCCGCATCCGTTTGCTTCAATGCACGGATGTAGCTTTATCGACATTTAACTAAGAATCCGCTCAAACCGGTGCTAGGGACCGTCTTGAACTTACAGTGAGGTGCGAGCATTTGCTTCATGTGTGCCTCACTGTGACTTTGAGATGAAAAACAACAATAAAAAAGCGTTGTTCCTTTTCTATGAAATTTGTCTTGTGCGTGTAGGAATTTTGTCATGAATTTATACACCATATCCCTTCTTTTTTTATTAATCCATAACATTTTTGTGCATTATGAACTAAAATGCAGAAAAATAGCACATTTTCAATCGGTTTATCCGGAATTTCTCCAGCTTTGATCGATGGGGCAATGCGATGGATGACCCTGACGTAGCAGAACATTCTTATCCTTCAGAGTACCCGATGTCATTCTTGATTTTCATTGGTGTTCGTATTGTCCAAGCTTTAGTTTAGGTGCTTCGATCTCATATCCGTGTTTGTGCTGGCTCCACCTTGCTTGTATTTGGTCTTCCTTTTGATGTATGAAATTGTCCAATGCCTTTATCGGTTGCATCTGCATATTTTAGGTTACAATCTATAAATATAACTTGATCATTAACTCTTTTGACTTATTAGTGTGAATCAAGTTTACACATGCCCACTTGGTTTATACTGTTTTGGTTTATGAAAATTGAACTAGTCAAACTTACTTATTTATTTATTTTAAACTTTACAGATTTAACTTATATTTCAACACGGCGCAGAGAGTGATCCTGGTGAGGAAGGTAAGTCTCATGCACTCTACGAAAAGAAATGATTCTTCCTCTTAAGAAAAAAAAGCGACCTATAAATAATCGAAATTAAGTAAAACATTGGACTACGCAAACTTACAAACAATACAGAAGTAGAATCAACCAATTTAGACGGAAAAAAATAACGGAACCCACCTTTAAAGTCGGTCAAAACTATAAAAATGAAAGAAGAAAATTGATTTCACAATAAGAACTAATCTGCGTCGAGCTGCAACAGTAATTCCATTAACAAGCTCCTGGTCGCACTATGCAATCAAATACTAATTTGAAGCTATCACTTTTTCATGACTTACAATCGTAAAATAATATTTTAAACTTATTGACTAAGCACGAGAGAAAGAGGAAGTTTTTTTGTCCCGAGAAATATATATAACCTGACGAAAATGCGAAGAGTAATAGTAAGTGGCGAGGGACAACAAACTTGCCGTTCCATGTGTACTCAGGCTCAGTTAACAAATATTTTTATTTACTGATTTTTTTTCTTTTCTTTAGTTGATATTGCATATATTTTCCGATGCAAAATATGTCATAGGACAAAATGAAGTACTTTTGTGAACAAACACAAGGAAAACTATAATATTGCCCTGCGTATTGAATTGTCATTGTGCACATAACTCAAGCGACCATTAACCGTTTAACATCTAATGTATTCAAATTGCAAATCAAAGCACAACACTGTCAAAATTCTTCAAAAGTAATGACTGATGAATAATCTAGAAGTGAGAAATAGATAAATAGTAAAATTATTGTAGATTATTTTAATAGCAATAAAAAACAGAGCTATTATCAAATTCAATACTACGATTGCCAATATTTATCAAGAAATTATCTATGATAATTCACTATTAGTATAGACAAATGCGTTGACTTTAAAAAGTTTCTTTTGCTCCACTGTTTAAGAAGTATCTTAATTTCTAACAATATTTTTTTTTTCAAAATTGGTTTTTAATATTTTTGATAAGTGATTATTGAAATCGTTTCCAAGATATGTAAAAGTAGTTTTCCTCCATTGTAAATTCCAGTTTCTTCATAGTGTATTAGTAAATTTTCAATCCATAATTGACTGCAAATCTGTTTAGTTCCTTCATCGTTTCTTGTAAAGAAATTGCAGAACCGTCAGGTATAATGGCAATATCATCTGCAAATATTGACAGCCTATTGTCTGTATTTACAATTTTAGGTCCCTTAATTTTTGTATTATTTCCAAGTTTAATTGTTAATATTTCTGCACACAAGATGAATGAAAAAGGGGACAATGGATCCCCTTGACGACATCCTCTCTCAAATAAATATATTCTGACAAATTGCCACCCTAATTTACTGATGAAATCGTTTTGTTGTAAAATACCTTTACCAAATTTTGTATTGGTTCATATTAGCACTTTGGTGGCCATATTTTACTAAACTGTGTGCTGTAACTAAAATTAGAACTTAATATAAACATAGTCTCCTGACATAAAACTGGAAATGGAAAGTTCTGTTGATGCATGATTTCAGTTGTTCTTTGTAGCCTCCCGGTTGCGATTTTTTCCAAGACTGGCTGTCTTTATAATAAATAGAACTTAATGCAAACGTAGGGTTTTGACATACCATAAGACCAAAACTAGCAAGTGACAAGTAGATGACATGTTTTTTTTACCACATGTTACGTGAATGACTGTATCGTATAGATTTTTTCTTTGGTCTTTCCAGAAAGCACCTTTATCCAAGGCAAAGGTCATAATTATGATTAATATGAATGACCTTGGCTTTGGCCTTGACCTTGACAATCAGATTCTACCCTTATTTTGACCTTGGACTTAATAATGATTCCTTTCCATTATTTGTTTATGCCTTTACAGATCTGTCGGTGTCCTGCAATTAGCTTTAAACTTGTCATACCGCTAGTTCTTGGTGCACTGACCTTGAAAAAGGATCTGACATTGACGTTGAACTTATACCTTGTATCACGTTATTTACCTTTATATAATAGGTAACAATAATGTGATCGGATACTTAAATGACCGTAATGACCTTGACTTTTGACTTTCCTTTATCCTTATTATCCGCATCAACACTCAATGAGACTTATTTGTGTGTAAATGTCCAACGCAATCTTAAAAAAAAATGTTCTTTTATCCCGATGAAAATTTGCATATAGAGAGGTCTCCTCACGTGCTGATACGGATTCAAAGGATTAAAGTATAGGTCAAAGGTTAAGGTCATAATTCTCAATTAAGCATCCGATCACACAGTATTGTTACCTACAAAGTCGACAACCTCCAATTGAAATGAAAATTGTCAGACTGGTAGCTCCTGGTTCACTGACCTTGAATGTAGACCCTTTACATTGCATCATGTTATGAACACTATAACACTTGTAACAATATGCTTGCAACAAACCTATGTATGACTTTGATATTCAACCTTGACCTTTGGCATCAGCTTCAACCCTTGGCCTTGGAATTTTTCAGAACTGTTTGCCTTAAACAATATCATTGATAATACTATTGTGAAAGAGTTCTCAATGGTAAAATAATAACCATTTATGCCTATGTCCGCGCTATCTATGAACTTTACATCTTACTTCGACCTTGACATTCTTCTCTGACCTTTTACCTTCATATTGGACTTCGTTTTTAGTCTTCTCTTTTAGAATAATATATCATAGGTAACATTATTGTAACATAAATTGTGATCATATTCCATCATGCTATAATCATAACTTTTTATGCATCGCATAGCATATACTATGTTTTAATGACATTGACCTTTCATTTTTATCTTAGAATCAGCCTTGACCTTTACCTTGTGTTTCATTTTTAAAATTTGTCCAAGTAACAATATAATATAGGTAACAATATTTTGATCAACTTTCTAAATACTTAAAGCACATGTATGTATGATCATGACATTTTGATCTTTTTCTCTTATGACAACTTTATCATCTGAAATTTGTCCATCCAATTCTGTCCTTTGCCTTTACCTTGGACTTGGAAAGAAAGTCACGACAACGACATTTTGAGTTTTTCTTAATTGTAAAATAATAACTATTCATGCATATCAGACGTATTTTTGAACTTGACCTTGACATTCTCCCTTAACCATTTGACCACGAGATTTGATTTTGTTCTCATTCTTTTGAATTACCTTTTATGCCTTGTAAATACAGATAGATTAATAACCATGAATTTTGAATATGACCTTGATCTTGACAATCAGCGTTGACTGCTTACCTTGACCTTGCATTTCACTCCGATTGATTTCCCCTAAAATTATATTTTAGGTATGAATATCGTGATCGTGCTTATATCAGACATATGTATGATATTGATCCTTAAGTTTCAGTTTTAATTTTACGTTACCTGTTACGTATGTGCCGTTACCTTTGGGACCTAATGAAATTCGGTCTAGGAATTATAGGTAACTGATCACATCTGAGGTAGCATCATACTATTGATAACAATGGGAAGTAACCTAATAAGCTTAGAGGTGGAAGGATCACATGTGATCGGTTACCTCTAAGGCTTTGGGCTTGTGCTTTTGGGCAGATTTGGCTCAAATATGAACTTTAACAATGAATGCATGATTATGAACTCTTCAACAAATGTTACGGGATTTTTGTTCAACCGTGAATTTTTGTTGATTTTGGCTGTTTATGCACTTAGGCATATCAGTACATTTGCAAATCTTGATTATGAACTCTTCAACAAATGTAACGGGATTTTTGTTCAACTGTGAATTTTTGTTGATTTTGGCTGTTTATGCACTTATACATATCAGTACATTTGCAAATCTTGTCATAAACCACTTGGTTTCATCCGGTTTCATCTAAACTTGGCTTGAATGGTCCACAGATGTTCCCTTTCAAAGCCCTCTCCTCCTTCTAATTGGTGCTGTTACTGTAAAAACATCGTCTAACTAACAAAACCAGTTTATTTTTAACCATAATTGTTCCAATAAGTACGCGCATAGTTAAGGTATTGAGCATGCACACGTTCTTTCATGGAATTAATGTTGTCAAGTAAACCATACAGACTCACATGATCTTCTAGGAATTAGATAAGAACATCACATCTATTCTAGCCTCTTGCAACCAACTTTGCTTTTACTCATTTTTAGGTGTAACCCTTGAAGCAATAGACTGTCTAGTTAAATATGAAATTCAGAAAGTTGAAGAAAGTATTAAGAAGGAATTGACGGAATTCCGAAGACAGAACAACAACAGTGCTATTGTGGAACTTAAAAATCAACTCGATCTTATAAAAAATGAAATAAATATGAAGGCACAGCAGTGTGATACTGGTTTTGAAAATGTAAATTCCACAATAACTTCCATAGAAACAACCCTAAAGAAAGTTGAAAGAGAAACTCAGGAATTTCAAATAAAAATCCAGGACTTGGGAGAAAAAATCTGCCGAAACTGAACAAAAACTGAACAATTTAACTGCTGGGTTGCCAAAAGCAGTTGAAGACGTACTAAGTAGTGGAACCTTGACCTTTATCCCATCTTCGACGTTTGATATCGAAGAGTCAGTGGAAGAACCAATGACCTTATCTTTGACCACTTCAACACCTAATACCACTTCAACCACTTCAAGCTCTGAAGCTGTACCCCAAAAAAGACAAGCACCAGAGGGACTGAAAGGCCTAACAAAAGATTGTCTGTCAAATGGTCATGGAAGAAATGTAACCCCAGAGGGCTTGAATTCCTGGAAAGCAAAGTGGATTTGCCAGAATTTTCCAGATCGCTTGATTTCAAGGAAAGCGTATTTAAGGAAGGAGTTCAGAGGGGGATGTGGCATGAAGGATCCCACTCATTTCTGAAAGTTTGTAAAAAAATAGACAATTTGCACAAACAAAGAAAGAACTAAGTAAACTATAACATTTATTCAACCTCCGTGATATATATTTTTAAATTTTATGTTTTTACAGTCTTGAGGTAAAGACTTTTTTATTCATAGTGAGACCGTTCATTGGATGATATTATGTCTTATTTGTGACCTGATTCATCAAACTAAATTATCTGTTCAAAAATTTTAAATAGTTAAAACACTAAGGTTTTTTCTACCCCAAGGCATAGGATTTCCTTGGTCTTATTTTGATGCCCTCTTTCGTTATATTTTTGTTCATAAGCTCTTCATCTTCTAAATTAATTTCGGATATGCACATTTTAGCTGAGAGTGTCACTGATACGTCTTTTTATGGACGAAATGCGCGTCTGGCGCAAAAAAAAATTTTGGTTTAACATTGATGCTATTTTGTATTGTGAATAATTGTGATCAACAATCCAATATATACACCTACAGTCGTCTTATTTTAAATTAGGTCTCCATGGAAATATTGTTTTCATGTAAGAAACTGTTGTAAATTGAATATATTGCATCACAAGAAGACTTTTAATTGATGTTTAACCAGCATAAGGATCGTTGTCTGATTGTTCAAGTTGGTAGAACCGTACACAGCTAAATATTTGCTTACTCGGTATCTACTTTGTAAAATTTGGAGAGAACTTTCTCAAGCACAGTTGATTTTAGTTCCAGCAATTTCACTTTAGTTACATTTTAGGTTTGTACATTGTGAAAGTTTGGTTCAATTCGATTTTCAAAACGTTTAGCTTTGAGCATACCTTAACAAGCATGTAGGGCGCACCAAAAATATAATCTACTCAATTCAAATTTCTAAGTCATTTCTTGAGAATAAATAATAAAAGTTTAGACAATGAGTATCAAAATAAAACGCCTCCTGTATCTTTTAGTCAAATGGACACAAAATAGAAAATAAAAGGTATTATTCTGTATCTAGTTCTCTCGATAAGTGTGTTTCCATATAATACCGTCCGGTACGCTCAAAGCTAACGATTTAAAAAATAAAAATATACATAAAGCAGATGCTCATTGGAGCTGACATCGTTCACCTGGTAAAACTAAACCATCCAAAATGCTTAACACATCGGGTCACAGTGATTACCTTGAATAATATATTGAAAATTGTTCACAAATTTGGCAGAAAACATCAGAGGAATATTTCTATGCACAAATTGATTTTATAAGTCTTTCGGCTGGAAGATTTCTTACCAATATTATTTCTATTTTCATTGCCAGTTGATTTTTCCGTATTAAAATGTTCCTGCCAAAGTTTTAAAAATGTATTCGAACAAGTATCAACTTGTCAATAAATCAACATTCTCATGACGTAGTTATTGTTTTTTTCTTGAATAAATCTGTCCTGATATCATTGAAGGTTTAAAATCTTATGTGATAATTTTTCGAATTGTTAGCGTGTCACTGATAAGTCTATTTCTACTTCGTAGTTCTTTAATCTGAGAATGTTTTTTTTATTTCCTCAAACTTCCCAGTTCAACTTATTCAAAATGTAGGTGTCTTAATAGAAAAATGGTTCGAAAGAGAAAACGTTTCGTCAATGTTACTAGTCATCTTTTTTAATGTACATATATGTATAATTGTTTTAGCCTAATGCGACTAGTTTTTAAGAATCGACAAAATAACTGTAACGTAGTGAGTGTTTTAGTATTAATATAACATAAAAACATAAAAATTTAACAAATTTCACTTTGAAATTGCCCAACTAAAGCTTCAATTTTGTCAGTCAAGCAAGGATATAGATGATTTTGTAGTTCTTTGTAGAACAATCACCTTTTAGATAGTTTTATAATTATTTATTTGGTTCAAATTTGTCTATTAATGACTGTCTGGTTTAACTTCACAGTTTTTTTTTCCAAACATATTTAAAGGTTTCCAATTTACTAATAAATTAAAAGGACAATTCAATCTTAACTAAGTTTGAAAACAGTACCAGTGCGCATGACGGCTGTGTCACGACTAACTTCCATCAGTTGTCCTTAAAACCAAACGGCTTGAAAGGAAAAAAAGATAAATAAGAATTTTTGAACATACATCAGAATCCAGCCAGAACCAACTAAAGTCATTTGCAACCTTACCTTTTAATTCTTTTTCAAACAAAATAGAAAGTCTGTGGCTATACAGACTCTAGTGTTGTATTAATTGTCTTTTTTGTGTGCCAAATATGTTCTATGTAAATATAAGAAACTTTGTCAAACAAAATATGTCGAATTTGAAACAAATGAAGCCTCGTTTTCATTTCATCGATTTGCCTTTCAGACATCTTTTATTACATACCGTGTAGGAATCAATTTTTTTTTCAAACGATTGTTTGATTGAAAATCTAATTTAACTTCAGAAATCCAATATTTTAATATGTCGAAAATATTTTCAAATGCCACACTGATTTGTTAAGTCAATTACAGAGCGTTTGCTTTAAAAATGCCTTTTTTTCTTCATTATGTTTAATAACAACATCATAATACTTAAATTGTAATCTTTTAATTGTTCTGTCTTGTTTACTGTCATTTTTGAAATATCGTTATTGTGCAGTAAAAGAGTGTTGACTTTTGCCATGTTATGATCTAATCTTAAATAAATTCTCACCTTTAATTTGTCTTTGTGTTATTGAATCTACATTCAAACTTCTATTCAGCAAGCAATCATGAGTTGGAAAAAATTCTCCGACACCAATTATTTATAGGGCGAACCAACAGTTATTAAAATTAAAAGAAATCATTAATGATTGTTGACATGATAGAAGTTGTTTTTCAGTTGTTCCGTTGGTTGAGATGGTCGATCATTTCTCTATTTCAGCATGCATCAGAGTTCTGTACTAATTCAAGAGACAGGACAAATTTTAAAAAGAAGACAAGGACGAAACACGACGTAAAACTAAAAATCTTTTGATGTCATTGTATGTAATTTCCAATTTTGGAAAGTATCAAGAAAAATGAATGCTATTTAAAAAATACAGAATTTAATGAACTGAATTTTTCTCTCAATGAATTTCTGTATACAAAAAAGTAATGAATTATTCCAAGATGCCATCACAGTACTTTCAAAATAGGTGCAAATTTTCCAAAACAATTTGAACTCTTAGTAGTTTGTCCAAACTTACTTTAACAACATTCTTGAATATGAAGATTTAATCCTGTGAATAACTTAGTACTAAAAGAAAATGTTCGTTAAGGGCCTTATTTGGCCTCCAAAAACTATAGCTCATCATTGCAAAATATCGGCAGATAGTTGGAATACCCATGGGCACAAATTGTGCTCCCTTACTTGCAGATTTGTTCCTTTATTGCTTTGAGTCACAAGCTATGGCAAATATTTAAAAAGACCCTGCAAAACAGGATTTGGTTGATCAGTTTAATAACACTTTTAGATATTTGGATGACGTCTTGGCTTTAAACAATCCGGAATTTCATAAA
>JAOXYJ010050738.1:0-12053 GCA_028566555.1 Lithophaga nigra
AATCAGTGTGGTGTTTGATAAAATATGATTTTTCTCTAACGAACACAAAATATTTATATCTGCGAACTTTATTTAATAAAAAATTAAGTTGTCAAAAATTTGAGACGTTCCTTCAATTTCGAATGAGGTGTTGTAGTGTAGAGTGTAGAAAAAGCACAGGTTTTGATATTGGTACAGAATGTCAGAGCTGTCTTCTAAACATTTTAACAATTCTTTAGATTTTAGAGGCTTCTAAAATCTAAAGAATTGTTAAAATGATAAAATTCGAATGGTGAGTGGGAACAAGAGCATTCTGGAGGTTTGTTCTTGAGGAAAGCAATTTTACAAATTAGTAAATAGTCAGAATATACTGGTAGAGTACCAACCAATGTTGTAATTTAAATAACTGAGTATAAAGAGAAAAAGTATCCATGACAGGTAAAAATTTACATGAACTTCAGAATAGGGGCAAAATCAGATTTGGACACAGAATAAGAGTTTTCCGCTCTGCTAACATAAACCGTCATCTGATTCCATTAGTAACGACCTATTGTAAATTGAATCCAAGCATTAGGGACTCATTGGCTAGATCTGTGGTACGAAAACATGTCTGTACCACTTAAAACACCAAATGGGAGTATAATTCTGTAGTAACAACAATTATAAGAACTGATTCAATAGTACTAAGACTGTAAAATAGCCTGCCACTTTACTTTCAGTGACACGTCTCAGTGGTTCTTTGGAAAATCCTTTTACAAATTTCCTGTTAAGTTTTTTGTGAAAATATGTCCGGTGTTGGCAGTCATGTTGAATATTGAATCGGCAGAGAAAAACACGTAAAGGAACGTCCAATAATGAATCATAAACAGACACATGTAAAATCTGTTATGCAGTGGTGGTACCTTGGATTTCAAATTGGCTTAAAAATGAAAAAAAATATTAAAGACCATTAAGTTCATTTAGGAGAAGTTCTGATATAAATGTGCCTGTTGTTTCAGAGAAGATTAACATATTTCTAATATGTCCTAACATGTGTCCTGTATCGGCCATTTTTTAAAATCTCAATTTGACATAGAAAATACTATCTAGTTCTTTGAAGCTAACTTCCTCGAAGAGCTACTCGAGGGAAAAAAAGGAAATTGGCCCAAACCTTTAATTTCGGCTTCCGCTACATAATTGAACAATCCACGACAATTTGCATTTAATCTTTGCCACCGAGTTTGAGATTAAGGACACTAGCGATACCACTAAGTCAGCTTTATACCTTGACCTTAACTTCGAAATTGTCTCTAGAGGAAGACTACAAATTAAACTCTACGACAAGCATGATGACTTCACCTTTCAAATCACAAATCATCAACTTCCCATTCATCTGTAGCAATACTCCAGCCGCAGCGGCGTATGGAGTTACATTTTGCAACTCGTACGTTATTCTAGAGCTTGAGATCAGCACCATCATTTTCTGGACAGTGCTCAACTGTTGACAATTAAATAAGCTTCTCAAACAAGGTTATGTTGCTCCTAAGTTGAAGTCATTCCTTCAAAAGTTCTATTGCCGTCACCATGAGCTGGTTAATTGCAATGAAATATCAGTTTCCCAATGAAATCGGATCTTTTTCCTGAGCCATAGTTAAGTCTTTGTTTCTCCTCGAATGGTCTTTTCTCGAATCTAACAATTGTCAATACGACGGGTATCTTATAAGAGGCAGCTCTTACTCATTCGGAGCACCTACGTGCACCTGATGTCTTCGGTGGGGGGTCCGTGTTGCTCATCCTCGTTTCTAGTTTTTCTTGTTATGTCTTTGATGTTTATCTGCTTGTGTTCTTAATCCGGAGTTTGTCGGAGTCCCTTGATTGACAGTATTTGTCAATTGCTCCTTCAATTTTCTTACCTACCTTTTCGTGCAAAGAAGCATCTACGGATCATTTATGGTCAGTGCTGGTTTAATTATCTTCGTAGGTTTTTGAGAAAACAATGCCAGCATACAAATCTACAGGAACCTATGTTGTCCTGTGGTGGCCGCCATTTTGAATTTCAGATCGAATAAAAACGTACCTTCTCTATACAACCATCCAAAGATCATTCATAAACAGTTCTGGTTTCACTGTCTTAGTTGTTTCAGAGTTCCTTACGTAATTTCGATAGGTCCTATGCTGAAATTTGTTCTTTGGTGGCATCAGAGGAGGGAATAAAAAAAAAACAAGTTCTGCAAAGAACCATCCAATAGTTATGAGTTCTATTTTAACTGTATCAGCTGCTTCTGAGAGGATCTATACGTGTCTTTCCGTCTTTCAGTAGAGTTATATAATTATGTCCTTCGATGGCAGCCATTTTGGATTTCCTAAAGGCATTGAAAACAGGATCGTCCAAGGAGCGTCTATACAATATTAAGGTTCCATCATCATGTAGTAACCAACCATAAGGTCTTTTAAATTTAAAGCTAATCAAAAATATTATTGGCCTCAGCAGCCATGTTGAATTTCAAATCATCATGAAAAACATTAAGTTGTAGAGGTCAACTCAGGGAACATTCCTGTAAAGTTTGCTTACAATCTGTCCATTCGTTTCAGAAAAGATTGAGTTATTAAAAGTTAACCCTGATGGATAATGACAATAACGTATGGCAAGTGATGACAATAGGTCACAAGGTCCTCTGGATTAAATGACCTCATAAAAAATTAGGAAATCAGTTGAAGAAAATCCCTTTTCGTATGCCGTCATTAAAAAGTACAGGCCAGAGACTGCAATGTCAAACTGACCTTTATGTTGTCATATGCAATAGTGTTAACATATTAAACTTTCAGTCCAGGAAAACAAGTTTGTATAGGGCAATTCTATAACAATTCTGAACATAATATTATGCAAGAAATTACATTTATTGCTATCAATGAAACAGAACCATATATTGCACTTACTGGTCACAAAATATCACAGGCATAAAGTATAAACTGACAAATGATAACACTGGTGTATGTATGAACATTTCAATGTTTTGATTTTTAACTCTGTTAAGGTATTTATGACTTGTTGGTGCACTCAGATGTACACTTCGTCAAATAAAGCTACTAAATATTACTTTTATCGTAAACAGTTGGTATGTTCAATGAACAGATACAATCAACTCTCGTTTCTTAGACACAGGTAAGTCAAACAGAAAAACCTTATATCAGAATTTGGACCCTTTACTGTCGTGACTAAATATATCCCTGATTGATAAAATTTCTGTTTACAGAGGAAAACAGACTAGTCTCTTAGAGTTCAACATGAAAAGAGTTGACTGTAGTGTGTTTTAAAACCAGTAACAAAAATAAATTTTGTCCCAAATACAAAACACATTAATTCAACCAAACATTGTAAACATCACTTAGGTATCCGTACCTATTTTATGTAACAGTAGTTTCTATAAGTCATTCATTGTTGAGGAATCATCTGAAATTGATTTACATGTAATATAGCGAAAGTTATTTAGAGATAAAAAATTAAGTAAGAGGTATAGAAGTAATAATTTGCCTTAAATATTTTTTGGTAACGAATGAATCGGAGTACAATGTCAGCATTCAATAAGGTAACAACAAAATACCGAACTCCAATGCATATTCAAAAGGGGAAGTCCATCAAAACTGACAACACCGAGAAAAAATGCTCGACCATCTCAGCAAACGGAACGAGTGGAAACAACTGTCATATTCCTGACTTTGTACAAGCATTAATCAATCCGAGGATAAGAAAAAATAAGCTAATTACACTAGACATACATGTACCTACAAAATGCCATACAAGAACACCAACATTCGCACACAAGTTACATCAATCTACACTTATTTTATCTTTCTTACTGCAAATTACTAGGTAAACGCACTAGAAAAAGTTACAAAAAATTACTTAACAAATCATTGATGCGGTCTTCAATCCACTCAACAATTCAGCAAAAATGAAAAAGGCAGCTTACTTGACTTATCATGAGGCATGTGAACATTGCCTCGTGGAAGAAAATGCTGTTAAAATTTAGATCTGTCGAAGCGTTCTCAAATTATTGCGAGACGTGCTCGTACGAACGGACATTGTTATACAATAATAAGGCCATCTTTGACAGGTGTATAAAAAGTAAATCGTATTTACATATAAAAATAAGAATAATGTATGAATAAAATACCTTTTCTGAACAAGTGCTATTTCTGTAAGAGTTAATATATAAAAATATTTATAAAATGTAGTTCTGTCCGGTACCAAAGGGGATTGTGTTCAGCTGTTGGGGTCTATCACCACTTTAAGTAATTGTTTTCATCTATATCAGGACTACATGACTTAGCAGGGAGCGGAGGACAGCAATTCAGCTGAACTAGTGAAACACACCCACTTCTCCCATCCTTGTACACGTGTCTGGAAACCTTCACTTAAACAGCTGTATTGTTCAATTTAGATCATCATAAAACAGTCTTAGAACAGTAAAACTTTTATAATGAATTTAGACGACATTATTCCCACCTTCAAAAATTAGAATTTGAGCTCACTCATAAGAACTAAACAAAATTACGTCCAAAAATTTCACTAAATGGATTAGCACATTGTTAGTTATAGGAAGTCTGATATAATAAGTAGGTGTAAGTCGTTGCACTCAATTTAATACGTTTTTACCAGAGAAATGCCCCAGTGAAATTTTCAAAACCGGAAAGATTATGAATATATGATATTGCCCATAAACGAGAAGTAATAGAGCTAGCTGATAATCCTTACTGATGTAAACGGGCTACATAAAGAGCTAAAGTTGTACCAGCGACAGGAACTGACAACGATGTATCAAAATACTGTTTGTGGAAATTATTTTCTTCCCAAGTTTAAGTATATAAACAGTGGGCTGATGAGGAGATGGATGTACTCAAATTTTATGTCAAAGTTTTAGTAAGACCTCCTGATGCTGCTTCCGACAAAGGGGTGGGAAGTTCGTCAGATACAGGATGAAGATGCTTAAATTCGAGAACCTGTTAAATAGAGAAATCATGCATAAAAAACTACAGCCACTATGAGTAAGTAGAAATCTCGTCCACATGTCTTAATTTCTACGGATTTCATTTGTGAATATGACTTTGAAATTCTTTTTATCCTGCAATGGCTGTCTGTGGTAGACGTATAAAGGGTGTCGTATAAAGCAAAGCTTAATACTTCTACTAGGAGTATAAAGCATATATTGTCACGTCACAATACAAATTAATACTTATGATTTAAATGGCAGCATTCCCATTCGAAATTTCTGTATCGCTCCAGTTATGAAATATTGAGTTTTGCAGAATAAATTTAATATTTTTTGACAATGTACGTATATTATCTATATATTTACGCCAACTGTCAGAGTTATGAATCAACGAAACGACACAAAACTCAGGCAAACTGAAATCCCACACAACCCTGGAGTAAAACCACGTAATCCAGAAGGGTTAGGATCTGCTATCCATATTTGGCATCCATTGTGATGTCTTTCAAAGCCAGTATATAGCCATTTCCTGGATTTAGAAAACAAGGATAAAGATTAGAATGTCAAAAAACAAATCTTTAACACTGGGATATCCACATTCTGTAATAGTTTACCATTTTACGATGCTGATCATAACACTTATGTGTTAATAATGTTAGTTTTCTTCGTTGGTATCTTTCTTTAAACAAAATTTCGATACTCATCACAGTTCTGAAGTAACATATTTTTAATTCTTAATGAGTATCTCCCTTGTTCATAGCTCTGTCCATAGCTGGTGTGTTGGCTTCAACTTTTTGATCGTTCTGGCATTATCTCTGCTCTACAATCTTTTCTATGTTGTTTTGGTTTTCCATATATTTAGACTTCGAGCACAACTGATGAGACATTGTTTGTCGAAATGCGCACATTGTGCACTAAATTTGGTATCATAGATTGTTATTACAAGGGATGTACTTAAATTTGGATTGGTGCTATGGATATTTTTAAAGGACGCGGGTTTTCTTAGATAGAACAGAATCATTGGATTGATTGATATTACTTAAATGAAAGAAGACAATGAAACAAAACTGCTCTTTAATGAGCATTTGATCGTCCTTTACACAGAAATATGTTTTGTATGTCAGTCTCATATCATGAGCAATATCTAGTTTAACATAGCAACCAATTGAAATACATTTAATAGTAGTTAAGATTAACCGTCTAAAGCATGTAAAATGTCTACTATATCAGATTAAACGAATAAAGAATTTTTGTCATAATGCTAGTGAAGAAAATGGCAAATTGATGGTTTTATCAGAAATGATGGTAAATCTGACAATTTAAAATCATTTATTGTATAGATGGCAATGAAAGATCGTGATTTCCGAGTGAATTTCACTGTGGTGACGTCACAATGCGAAAAATCATTACACAGCCTATTACCATGTATTACGGAAACGTAATACATTTCAAATTCAGTCTAATATTATTTTTAAATATTCGGGAAAATCTATACAATAAAAAGTATAACTAAACCAGGAATATTTTTCGATAGTCACAATCCCGGATTAGTTGTACTATAATCATTTGATATAAGACATATTCAGTTGATTAGTATTAAATTTTTGTACCGATGTACTACGTTTAACTTTAAAATATCTTTATTGACAAGATCACAGAGAACCATTTTTCTTTTTGAAAGTTTGACTTCACCCTATTTTAATGGTCCACAAAAATAGTGGGGACATCAACAAACATTACTTGGTTTGTTGAACAGCCTTTCAACCATACTGCAATAATACATGAATAGAATGAGAAGAATATCAAAGTTTTTAAACTCCTCGTTCAAAGGACCATATATCAACATTGAATCAAACATTAACACAAACGACGAAGCAAACACACTAGACACTACACAGAAAACTGAAGCTAAAAAATTATACAAACTTCCTTAAACGCCGGGAGTGACATCATCTGCTCCGGAAAGGTAAACATGTCCTGCTTCACCTGTGGCACCCAACGTATTGGGCTGTGTTTAAAAGTTAATAACAAGTCGCATAATACAACAAATAAATACAAAACTGGAAATGAGAGACAATATTAGTGCATCTCGTTTGAAAGAAAAAAATTAAGTGAAGTCATACGTCATGAAAAAATATGTAGTAGCTATATCACATTTCTGGTGTAGATATGATTACCTAATGCGTGTAGTGATTTAGCCTAGTTATGAGTCTGCATATGGCTCAAGAAAATATATCTTAATTTTTTTCAAGTTGACAAGTACGGAATTCAGTGAAGTATACCATGTATCTATCAGAGTACGTTTACTGAACATGAATATTTAAAATCAGCTTCAAAGTAAAGGTGAATTAAGAATTTAAATTCCGATCACATGATTATACATGTATACTGCATATCAGTTAAAAATATTTACATTTTACCTGGAGGAAGTGGGTATAAATCAGTACATTGATTTATACATACAGTAAGTATTTAATTTTTTACAGCAATGTGGTGAAGTTTTTATACTAACTTTGTAACCAATCTGGTTAAAAAGGAGCAACATCGACATTCTATAATGAGAACTGATTTGGATAAAATAATTTGTCTTTCGACTTTATGATTAAATTAGTCAGGTTCAGACACTGGCCTTTACAAAACGAAAGTATGAATCCCAGTATAAGGAAATATTCTAGTTTCAAAGCTCATCACTAATTAACACAGCTACCATGCGGGTTTTCTGAATCGAATAAGAAGTCATCAGTATTATTTCCATGAATATGGGTTCCTTTGGGTCTTGGCTTAGCCATAGCCAAATTTCTAGAGAATAAAAAGAAAGAACTTTACCTAAAACAATAGTTTTATGTCTTAATTATGTATTTCTAGAAACTTTGAGGAATTACAAAGGTAGAACCGGGGTTGGACATTGTTAAACAATTTTTCAGTTTGAATCAATAAGTTACATAGCGTTAAACTGTAGTAGCTTTTGTTTAGGAATGACTGGTCAAAGATATAAAGAAATGAACCATACACACCACGTGTTCCAGGAAAGTAAGCATGTTCTCTCCACATGTGGCATCCATCGAATTGTACTGTGTATGAAACCGAGAACAATGGCATATCAGAATGGGAAAGGGGCAATGGCAGCTATGTAGGGAAGATGACAAAAACCAGAAAATTAAGTGAAAAAATCAGATTCTATGTAGATTCCTACTCAAATTCTGACATTACCAATTTCAATGATTATATACAGTAGTAAATTTCGCATATTTATGTGTAAGTTGCACAAAATCGTATAAAAAATAATAATGCCTTAAAGTGAAACCCACGCAAGCAAGAGTAAACCACAAAATGATTGAGAATATTACAAGAAAAACGACTTGAATAATGAGCATACGCACAAAGATAATCGCAATGAGCTGCGAAATTTCTGGAGAAATCAAGCAAAAATACGACCTGAGCTTTTACATTATTGATCAACAAATCGAAATTACCAAGCCCGTCCGTACAAAGCTCTGCGCAATTATATTTATACTAGTTAACTAATGATGCATTCAAAACGTCGGTGGTGTGATAGAAGTACGGTATACATTTTAAAAAAAACTGAAATTCTTACTGTGACAACTTATCGTTATTCCATGCGTAAATGAACATTCTATAAAGTATAAATATTTGGGTAAAAAATATTAGAAAGCTAAGACTTACAATGTTTTCACATTTGTGTGTGGCTTTTTACAAAAATATTGAATTCAACTGGATTTTATGGTTAGCACATGTTTTGAAACAATAGTAAATATTCAAGTCTGTGCTATTTTTGTGTTATCTCCCTAAAATTCGAACAAATGAAAATTACAGACAACAAATGAACAGTCATAACCTGGATTGCTGCGCCCCCCTAAGATGACTGTAGAGTACCAACAAAAATTAAAGTTCACGCATAAGAAGGTAATATCAGGGAAACATAAAAAATAAAATAACTTACATTCGGACAACAGAAACTGTTACATAAAACATGTTATGTCGGGCAGGAGAAAATCTACAGGGTAAGTTTTTTTTTCTGCAGGTAACGCTCGTAGTGAAGTCACAAACTTTAAAGCCTAAAAAAATACACTTCAACACAACTAACTAGAAATAAAATTAATATAACAGAAAATCAATCAAACAAAAACCCAAAGCAGGTTAAAATCTTCCATAGAGCAAGGAATTCTTTTATTCAGTATTTCAGTGAGCATTCACTTTGATTATCAATTTATAGCATCCACTACATGCTTTGTTATTGCTTCGGAACAAAGCTGGCGAACTTCAAACTTTTCCTTTAAAAAACAAGTAAAAGAATAGAAATACATACACATGATTTTGCAAAAGCTCACATCTCAAAGATGATAAAAAGCAGAACAGATTATAAACCTTCATATTCCGTTATATTGCACAGCTGTCATTACTATAATTTACACTAAACATAACAATATAACTGAATCAGACTGTCTAGGTATCCGTTCCATCACATCAACAAAAAAGTTAAACAGAAATTGACATGAAATAAATAAGATGATACAAAAATAATAGTATATCACACTACATCAGGTAAAATTAGAATATATTGAGGCCATAAATAATTTAAAAAAAGTTAATATGATAAGATGAATCCTCGCCCCCACAAAGAGAATGTGTTATTTTTGGCTGAGTAGAGTCGTACTAGATCATTTCTGTTATGCCTTGTTATAAGTATATTATAGTTAACATGATTATACAAAACTCTTTGTATTGATGTCAAGATGTAATGGTCAGCACTGAAGGATCTAATACCAGAATTAATTGTTTCATGTCTAGTACATACAAAAGAATCAAATGAACCTTAAATACTTACAATAATATATCACACTTTCAAGCCGACATTTTGATATGTCTAATTGCAAAAAATGACATGCATACGTGTAGATCATTAAAATATATTTTTTAGATTTTATTTTGTGATTTTATGATCACCATTTAACATTAACACTATATATATACCTTATGATTTTTCATAATTAATAATCCGTTCATTAAAATATTGTTATCTTTATAGTAATTATCATATTTAACATTAAAACTAACATTTATCACTTTCATTTTTCTATTGTCACTTCCATTGACACTTTTTTCCTCTTTAATAGTAATAACTGTCACTTTCATATTGACAGTTCTTATTTCTATATTAATACCTCATACTGTACATGTACTTCATGTTGACAACTGACAAGTCCCTGTTCATTTGCAGGCCTGACTTGTCTGAATTGACACTTCTCAATTTTTACTTCTCTCGTTTTCTTTTTCTCAAATATGTTTGTACTTCTCCTTTGTAAATTGACAAATTTGATGTTCGTTTGACATTTTGTCTTACTTCACTTCAATATTGAGACTTCTAACTTTTTGGTACCTTTCATTTCCATATTTACAACACATTGCTCTTTTCTACACGGGATCTATAGCCAAATCACATCTGCTGCTATCGGATGAAACGGTTCGTCATTGAGTGGCATTTCTCCTAGTGGCACTTCTGTTATCTTTCTCTTTGGTACTGTTTTCTGCCAACACATTCATATTTGTTTTGATACGTTTTACACTTCCATATTGGCACATCTCATTTCATATTGACACTGTTTTATCTTCGTTTTCATACTCATTTTTCTCCTCTGTATTGATGCGTCGTATTTTCACATTTACACATGAATCGTCGTCTTGATACATTTTTGCACTTCCATATTGGCACGTATCATTTCCATATTGATACTTTTTTATTTCAGTTTCAAATGGAAACAAATTTTCATATTGACACATTTTATCTCATTTTGATACGTTTCTCTGTCATATTGGTATTTCTCTTTTCCATATTGACACATTTGATCTCCACTGTGGTATTTTTTACTTCCATATTAGCAGTCTTCATTTCCGATATTGACTCATTTTATCTTCATTTTGACATATTTCATACTTTCATATTGGAACTTTTCATTTCCACATTGACAAAGTTTATCTTAGTTTTGATATGAGTACTCTTTATTTTCGTATTGTTACTTCTCACTTATATATGCATGTACTTTCATAAATTTCTCATTCTGTACTGATATGCAATCCATCATTTGACAAAGACACTGCATTTCTTTATTTACATTTTCCCCTTCCATATTGGCACCTTTCAGTATATTGATATTTTACATTTAAGGCTTGAAATTTTGGGCTTATATGAGGAGAATACAAATACACAATATAATTTTAGATTGAAAGTTAGTATTTAACGTCCAGCCAGCAATATTTCGGCTCTTCTTACGACAAGAACAAGTCAACAAGGATTATTACGAGAGAAATGAGATGGGTCAATAGGTGGACAATTTTGACTACTACTGGAAAAGTCGAATGTAATGGGTAGGAGCAGAAAATTTAGCCTTTCAATCGTTCACTTACAGAGTAGCCATAAAGAGCTTTTGGCAAAGATTCTTCAATATGCAGAAAGCGTGCCATTCTTCCAATAATAGACCTCGGAGTTTACGTCCCCATCCGATGGACGGATTGTGTATATACACATCCCGCAAAACTAGCGAATGCCCTCCCCCCTTGCGAAGGAAATGTACAACGTAGCCGGAAAAACTTGGTACTATTTATATACACCGGGGTCCCCTCCGTGGATGGTGGCTCATTCTGGAAATACAATTAAGTAATAAAGGAAATTGTCATCATAGTAATGTCAAAGTAATGTAATATAGTTTGAAAATGATGCTTTCAAGTAGACTCACTACTTTAAATTCATTCAGCCATCTTTATTATAAGTGTTAATGATGAATTAATTTATATATACTCCGCAAAAGATATATTTAATGTACCAAATGATGCTGATGATATAATTACTGAAAATATATATTATTAAGTAAGAATGTCATACTTTTAAGGCAACCCATTATTTTATTGAGAAGAGGTAATTCAACTATATGAATTTTACTAAACACGATAAATTTAGACCATTCATTGTAAAATAGTAAGCTTAAAGGCATAGACATTCCCCTTTTTCAATCAATTTAAAGTATATAGTTTTAGCATTTCATATCCACACTTTAATTTTCTATTGGCAGAGTCCTTTCCCTAGGATTT
>JAOXYJ010050846.1:0-12052 GCA_028566555.1 Lithophaga nigra
CCCTGTATGAACTCTGCTTCATACGAATAAAGGAACAAATCGGCGAGGAGAGGAGCACAGGTAGTACCCATTGGAATACATATATATAAAATAGTTGATTATTATGTTAAGGTTTTGATTATTTGTGGTTAATGAAGTTATAGTTTGTTTAGATAATCATAGCGTTTCAGATAATTTCATGTCAAGAACTGCACAATCAAATATACAATTCATTCCGTGTGTTGAGCGTGGATTTATTTTGTCTGTTGCACATTTACGCGTTGCGTTGTCGTCTTTCGTACCTTCAAACGATGTTATTCTTGGTTCGTTCGTTAGCTCGGTTAATATGTTATACGCTAACATGATTTAATCGTTCGTTTAGACGATTCGGTCTCATTTTTGGTTTACACGAACGAACAAAGGGAACGCAATTTTTCTGTAAACGAACGATAAACGAAATACGAACAATCGAAAACGATAATGAACGGTAAACGGGAAACTTATACGAATTAACCAAAAGAACTAGCTAAAATTTCTATCCTTTGCTAAAAATATGTTTACACGAAGAAACAAGCCTTCTACCTTATTTTTTCACAATGCCCGATAATAACTTTCATTCCTTTCCAAAGCTTTGTTTGCATCTGCTATGACAAATTTCTCTCTAAAAGTTCCTGATTTCAAATAATTCGGTAGAAAACTTGTACGTATTTTAGTTCGTCTAAGCTAATTTTAGCTCAGCATAAAACATTTTTGCTAGCTTTTAAGATTAATTCGATCTCATACAGCAATCTTCTTTTCTGTTTCTCCGAGCTCTTGTTACCGTTTGTTTGTCTTTCAAAGTCTTGCATCAACTTTGTATCTTGCATAAGTGTTTTTTGTTTTCTGTTTCTATTTTCTTTATCCATTTTTTATAATTACTTTAAATTGTAATTTCCCTAGGCCAAGATGTTGATCGCATCTGATAGTATGACTCTCTTGTTGTCTTCCAGAACGTATGTCTGTTGAAAATAACTCCTACTCTCTCATCCTTTACCTTTGCAGTTTTAGAATCTATCTTTGTCTGTATGGTTCGCCCAGTCTTCCATGTAGTGAAGACTTTATTCAGAGCCAGTTCTTCTTTTACGGATATGTTTTCTGGCTTCCTCCACATTAATTTTTAATCCACTGTTTCACCTTGTTTGCTAACTGTGTCTTTTTCAAGCAGGACACTTTAGTCAGATCGATGTCTTTTGTCCAATTCCGTAGTGTTTGATGGTTGGCTTCTTTTCCCGTCTCTCAATTTTGATGTCAGTTTTACTTTTTAATTTACCTCATTTTCGAAGTCTTGAATATCCTAAGTGATTGTTTTACCTTGGTAATACTCCTCGACTTCTTTACAGATTTCAAAATCACTGTCTCCTTACTACTTCAAGCCATGTATTTATTATAACATTCATTTTCATTGTTCATCACTTTACTACATCAAACGGTGCATGAAATTTACATTTCGTAACTCATATTTTATTCGAGGGCTTGTGATCAGAGTATGTTGCTCCCAGATTGAAGTCATTCTTTCAAAAGTTATGTGACCGTCACCATGAGATGGTTGATCGTTATGGAATACGTGTTTCCCAAATGTTTCATATGTTTTGTATTTACTCTCTTCGAACATGACCTTTTCCCGGACTTGACAATGGGTAACACGGCGGGTGTCTTATAAGAGGTAGGCATTGCTTACTTAAACGAAACACCCGAATGAACCTCATGTTTTTGGTGAGGTCGGTGTTGCTCATCCTCGTTTTTAGTTTTTCTTGTTTTGTCTTTGATGTTTGTCTGTATTTGTCTTAATCCGGATTTTATCTGCGTCTCTTGATTGACGATTTTTTGTACATTAATCCTTCGGTTTTCTTACCTTTTCCTTCCATCTAATAGTCTGTTAACGGTCTAAACGTAGTGACCGATAACAGACAATTAAATTAAGTCTTACTGACATCCCATTCATAGATATCTCTTGTAATCTTTCTCAATATTTTTCATTCTTTTCGGAATTCTTTTTCTTAATGAAATATATATATATTCGAATTGATATGACTTGTTCAAAAATATAAATACATAAATAAATTGTTTCCTCGAATATTAAAGACAGAAAAGCACACGACAACGTTTTATTTCTGTTATTTCTTTTTTGGCTAAATCAGAACTAGATAGAATCGATACGTTAGGAGTTCGTGTTGTTTCACTTCGTGTCTATTAGCCGTTTGATTCATGAATCTCTCTAGATGGGATGTACTGTTTTTTTCTTCTGTCTTTCAATTTTCATAGAAAAATACCAATATAAATGCCGAGAGTGCTTGAAATGGAAGTTAAGTATGTTTATTTGGTATGAGAAAAGCGTTCTTTAGTTTAAAAGTTGCAAATCTTCCTTACAATATGATTGTAGCCTAAGAAATAGATAACCACATCTCTTGTCCACATAAAATCGTTTGTTTCACATAATAAGCTTTGTATTTTCTAGACAAGTGTATAATAACGTCTATTACCTGTGTATTTAAACATGTAATGTGATACACATGCACTCTCTCATTTACATGCGTTTTGAATTAAATGGATCGCACCCTTGTTTTTTTTTCAGAACGTTCCTCGAATTGTATTATAAATATATTCTTGGAAAATTGATAGGTTTAATTTAAATGTTCAGGTATTTATCTTACGATCTTTTATTACTGTTTTATTCTAAAGTTAAGTGTGACAAATGTACAAGTATAAGGAATAACGAAGTTGGTCTGTGATTGGTGAGTTTTCCTAAGTTTTTGATTGTTTTATTCGTGATGATATATCCGTAGTTTTTTGTCTGAAGTTTTTGACATTTAGGTATTCTGACCATGTAACTTTCATCCAGAAATAAGGTTATATCACACAAATACTGTATTAGGTGACGTATCAGATGACGACGGTAGGTAATTTTTTTGGTCTCTAACTGTGAGGAAAAAATCTAAATTAAAAGTACAAGTGCGAGATTTAGAACATGTAGAAGAAACGTAGAGCATCTCCAATCCTCTCTTTGAAAGAATCTACAGCTTGAACTAGGTCATCTCCAGTCCTCTCTATTTAAATAATCAACTAGCTGAACTTGTCGGAACAGAACACATAGTAAAAAAATCAATTTTATTTTATTCATGTACATTAGGTTACAAAATAATTATTGACACGGGTCATTATTTGAGTATATTTTACTGTACCATATTTCGTAGCCTTAATCACTTACTTGTTCAAATGTTATTATACGCTTTTGAATGTGTGGAGGATTGTAATTTATTACCAACACTCTTCAAAAGCATGGTGAACATAACAAAAAAGGAACATCTAAGTATATTAAAGATACATTTTTGCACCAGTATATTTTGGAAGATAGACAGGATGTCATGGTAGTCCACCGTTGCTGATAATATCTAGGTTCAAATATAAAACTTTGTGTCTCAGCTGACTACTGGTGTGACTAATAGTAAATACTTTATTGATCAATTTTTAAGTTACCTCATCAACACTTATGTACATTTGTTATTCATAAAATAAAAAAAAATATATTGGTACCGCCCCTGATGATAAAGTTCTACTGTCAGAGTAAAAGCATCATTTGATGCATCAAAATATTTTTGTTGAAAAGGAAAGTTTTTTATAAGGCGGTGTAGTACCTAAAAGTTCTATCGATCTGAAAGATGTAAATAATACGAATCAAACAATATCTGCATAGATGTAGCAAAGTTGACAATGCATGACATTTTAGAGATTTGGACTGTATTGACGTATGAAGTTCACTAAAGTTATAGGTCTATGTAGGGCACTTTTCTTTATTACTCCTGTAAAATACATTTATTAGTATTGTGTAACTTTCTTAAAATGGTTTATACGATATTTGAATTTAAAATCCTTCCCAAGTACATTGACAAATAACCTCCATAACGTTAACTTACACCACAACTGGTGGAGTGTTCCAGAGGGTATCATCCGCCCAGTCGTCAGTCCTTCGGTCCTGAGATGGTTTATTACATACTTTTTGATCGAAATTTACAGTTTACAAATTTTGTAATTTTGCTAAAAGTAAAGTTCCAATTAAAACTCCCTTAGGCTGTCTGAGTGGACCTTACCCATATTTTGGCTGTTCACTTTAGGCCTCTTTTGGTTTTTGTGCTCCCAATGTTTTGATATGTTTTAGCTTTCCAAACTTTTGGCCATTAGCGTACCTGCTGAAGTTTAATCCAGAAAAGCGCTTCGTAAGCAGTCCTGTGTAAAGAAATTCACATTTTGTACAATTAAAACAGATTTGATACGTGGGCTTTAGGTAATAGGAATCTAGGAGAGATCATCTCTTATAGTATTTGTCGGAATAAGCATGATTTGGAGGTGTAGGCACAGCGCAGTGATTTTTTCGACAGTAAAAACATGAAACAGTGATTTAAAAAAAAGTTTTACAATGGGACGCTCACAAAGTCGTATTTGGCGTTAAAACAGAACATTGCAGATATTTACGAGTTCACAGTAAAATACAAGGAATCTTAAATGCACAACTATTGCTAAATATAGTCAATAATAGAAATAAACTAATAAAAAAGGAGTCATGAGTGAAAAAACCACAGACTAAAACCTCCCAGAAAAACATTCCCTTTTAGTCTATAGGGAGTCTTTTTCGTGTCCTAGATTATAACTATTTCCTAAGTTCGCGCATTAACCGCATGGTTAGGGAATATCTAGATATATGTGCTGGTTACCCAAAACTATTATACCTGCCGAGCAAACAAATGGTATAAAAATATTTAAAAATATATATCACAAGAAAAATGGAAAAGCAAGTTTTTTTTTAAAACCAAAGTATGCTTGTTTGGAGAGTTGAACTTGAACGAGCCATTAGATAAACATTATTCACTTTCATTATGAAACCTGATGAATTGTCCCTGAAGCAACGTTATTCTTATCTCTAAATGTGGTATTCGCTACAATTATGGCATTTTATTCCACCGGGATACGTTTTTCATTATTTGTAACAAATGAATATTTCATGTACCAATACCGTACTAAACTGTGCATTTGTATTTTCCAATTTTCTGATGCAAATATTACAGAAATGAAAAATGTATGATGTTCACAAATTGATATTTAATTAGATTCTTTGATAACTCATACAGTACGACTGTGACGCTTATTGCAAATAAAATATATACATTTTTTACTGTTTATTGCTTCAAATGTTACACTTCTGCTTTAGAGTTCAACTGAATGTAGAAAAAAGGTATGTATTTTTATTTATTTTATTTTCCAGAATACGAAAAGATTGTCAGTGATTAGTATTTAGAATCGTTATGTTTTAACACGTAACTGATTTGCTATTGTCTTGCACGTGGCTTCATTACGTGGAAATACTATTGTCTTGTGTCACCACATATAAAACTGGGACAGAAGCTGTTTATTTCTTTAAATGTAAAGTAATTTTACCTATTCAGTAATTAAAAAAACGAAGTAAATGAACAAAAATACTTTTTTCAACATATTTGCTATGTTTTTTAGGCAAGTATGATCGTTGCGAATGATCTCTTTGTCAGTTCGTTACAGTTTCGGCGCAATATTGGTTTTACACGACGTCATTTAAATCTTCAACTTGTTGGTGATGGTACGAGGAAATTGGTGATAATTGGTTTTACTGTCGCAAATTGAGCTTACTAGCGACGCGTAATCGGTGATTATCCTCATTTAATCTATCCAAATGAGTTTGAGATTAAGGACACTACCTATATCACCAAGTCAGCTTCATCCCTTGAGATTCACCTCGAAATTCACTCTAGAGAAGACTACAAACTAAAATCTACGACCAGTGTAATGACTTCACCTTTCCAATCGTCAACTTCCAATTCATCTGTAGCAGTATTCCAGCAACAACAGCGTATGGAGTTTACATTTCGCAACTCATACGTTATTCTAAAGCTTGTGTTCAGTACCACGATTTTCTGGACAGGGCTCAACTACTGAGAAATAAGCTTCTCAAACAAGGGTATGTTCCTCCTAGATTGAAGTCATCCCTTCAAAAGTTCTTTGGCTGTCACCGTAAACTGGTTGATCGTTTCATTTTAGACATTCTGTTGCATTTTTGTTTTTAGTAAGTTGGTTTTTCTACATGGTCTTCCAAATGTTTGGGTTCTACCAGTAATGATGAAATTAAAAACCGCGGTCTGCTGGTCAAAATTTAAGAATGGTATTTTTTGCATTTTTTATTTGTACCACTGGGTCGATACCACTGCTGGTGGACTGTTAGTCCCGAAGAATATCACAAGCCTAGTAGTCAGTACTTCGGTGCTGACATGACATCAGTTATTACTGATGATGTTTTGATACCATTTCCAAATTTTGTAGCCATAAAATCTTTTTAAATTTTATAAAATTAAGTGTTATCTTACATGTTCGTAGGTATCCTTAGCTGGACTTGGCTATTCTTTTTTGGACTCTGATGCATTTTTGTTGTCAGTAAATTGGTTTTTCTACATGGTCTTCCAAATGTTTATGTTCTACCAGTACTGATAAATGGTCTGCTGGTCAAAATTTAAGAACAGTATTTTTTGCATTTCTTTATTTATTATCTGGAATATCCGTTTCCCAAATAGAATCGAATTTTTTTCCTGGGCCATAGTTTTACATAATCTTTTCCCGGACTTGACAATTGGCAACAACATGGATGTCCTCTAAGAACACGCACTGCTTACTCATCCGGAGCACTTGAATGCACTTCATGTTTTTGGTGGGGTCCGTGATGTTCATTCTCGTTTTTAGTTTTTCTTGGAGTTTCTTTGATATTTGTCTGTTTGTATTTGTCCTAATCCGGATTTTGTCTGCGTCCCTTGGTTGATGATTTTTGTAGTTCACCCTTCGGTTTTACCTTTTCTTCTCATCATTTTGTAAATTGATTTAAATATGGTGAGTTGGTTGTACTGGTTTAAATTTACTTTAGCAAACAAATTTTTCTGCTATATTGTGACTGCAGAACTCTCTTGGGTCAGAAAGCTCGGGTACGTAACTGAATGGTGGGGTTAGGCTCCATTGAAATATATGCAATACATTATAAACCAATAAATGACCAACCTATGCGAAGGATAAATGACATACTAATATTTCTAGTTACTTTAAATACAGGAGAAATCATCAATCTGAATTAGCAAATGGGGATGGGTGCAGATTACAAATATTCGAGAACAATATTCAAGTAATATTTCTTTAAGATAAAAATGTCGTTAAACTGGTTCTATTTTTTTAAATCCTTTTATACAATGAATAAGTCAATAATTCAGGAAAAGACAGGTATTTAATTCAGCACTTTTATTCTTACAATCCATCTACCTGTAATGCTAAGCCGTCATAAATTTTTGTATAAAAACAGTCTGCAATGTTTTTGCTATTTAATTGCTCATGGTGTTGTATTATTCTTC
The DNA here is from genome assembly GCA_028566555.1 of Lithophaga nigra. Lineage (NCBI taxonomy): Eukaryota > Metazoa > Mollusca > Bivalvia > Mytilida > Mytilidae > Lithophaga > Lithophaga nigra. The sequence goes on from JAOXYJ010050846.1 coordinate 7,425, forward strand.
CAGGAACATGTAAAAAAATATGATTGTATAACAAATGAATTGAAAATTGGGTACCTGAAGCTTTGCTTTCAATTATTGCTACAGCTGCTTTAATTTAAGTGAATACTAATAACACTAGTATATCTGGTCACGTGGAGAAAAGGAAAGCACAGAGCGGTCTTCCTCTTAAAGATTTTGTAAATGATACAAAAGCGTTTCTGTGAAAACGGATCAAAAACACTGTTCCTGGAAAATCACTTGTTATAAAACCTTAAAGCGTGATGTACAGAATGAAATTCGGTTTCTTAAATAATTTCTTGTTTTCTTTCTCAAAGACGAGAACAAGCTCAGCGTTCCAGCACATCCCTAGAAAATGAGGAGGATGTACAAATGCCATCCATCAGTGAGAGGATATTTCATATGGAAACAAAGTTAGAGGAGACAAGGTCATGTCCAATCACTCCAAAGTCACGGTCAGGGGCAACAACTCCTAAATTGTCTGCTTACAAGTAAGTGTTACAAATCTTAAGTTTAGTGATATAAAATTTAATGTCAGGGGCAACAGCTCTAAACATCTTCCCTTTTAAGGAGAGAGTCACAGAGGTCATGTCCTGTGACGCTAGCAGCATAGTTAGGGCAACAACTCAAAAAGTTAAAAACATTAATGTTTCGGAATCTTAATATGAGGAATAATAGATCACACAGACAGATGGGTATACAATACAGATATACAGTAATCTTCTTTATTTTATTAAGGAGCGGCCGGATGGTTAAGGTCGCTGACTCATAACCATATGCCTGACACTTCTGTCACAGGTTCGAGTCCTACTTATCCCGCTTCAAGTTTATCCAGACACCTACTCAAGGTCACCAGATCAGCTGGTTAACTGTCCAGACTTCCTTCCCCACTAAGTCTGGTAGCCATGATATAGCAAGTGACAATAAAACCCAACAACCCAACCCAACGATCTTTATTTATTAATATGGTGTTCCTAAATTTAAGGCTGTAAGAGACTGACTTTAGTAGCATGCTTGGCTTGAGTCTAATGTGAAAAATCTCAGTATCATAAAAAAATTAGTTTGTTTTTCTTTTTAAATTGTCACTCTGTAGTTGTAGAATTTGCTGCAGGGGTAGCAGTGAATCCTGAACACAAATACACTTTGAATCTGATAGGGCTTTGTGGAATAGAGTCACAACCCTGCTTCAGTAACTGCATGTGTTAAATAAAAACCTGCAATGAGCAGTAATCAATCATAAACTGAAGAGATAAGTCACTGTCATTTTGTGTCTATATTTTATTGGTTTTATGTACTGCTGAAGACTGTACAGTTTTCCCTAAGAACCAGCTGCAGGCAAAAATTGCCCTATTCAACCATTTGCCTGGCTGGTTTAAACTCTTTTCCAACCAAGGAATTGTACTGAAAACGATAGAAATCTACCTGTGGCCTGCTTGCATAAAACTTAGGGAAACCCTGCTATGAAACCTCGTTAGTGTAATTGCGCTGCAAAAAGAAATATGTAATACAGTGAAACTTGTTTTCAGAGACCACTCAAGGGCCTAATGAGAAGTTGTCTTTCAAAGACAGGTGGTCTCTTAGAACAGGTCAGTTTCATGGTATGTTGATAGAGGTCAATTTCAGTGCATACTTCTATGGAGTTTCACTGTGAAACCTGTTTTAAGAGACCACTCAAGGGAGGAAGGAAAAGTTGTCTTTCAAAGACAGGTGGTCTCTTAATAGAGGTCAATTTCATGGTCTCATAATAGAGGTCAATTGCATGGTCTCTTAATAGAGGTCAATTTCATGGTCTCTTAATAGAAGTCAATTTCTTGGTCCCTTAATAGAGGTCAATTTCATGGTCTCTTAATAGAGGTCAATTTCATGGTCTCTTAATAGAGGTCAATTTCATGGTCTCTTAATAGAAGTCAATTTCTTGATCTCTTAATAGAGGTCAATTTCATGGTCTCTGAATAGAGGTCAATTTCACGCTTTCTTAATAGAGGTCAATTTCATGGTTTCTTAATAGAGGTCATTTCATGGTCTCTGAATAGAGGTCAATTACACGGTCTCTTAATAGAGGTCAGTTTTAATGCATATTACTGTGAAGTTTAATTTTAAAGTGGTCACTTAAAACAGGTTGGTCTCTTAATACAGGTGGTCTCTGAAACAGGTTTCACTGCATGTCTGTTTCTGAACTTCTGAAGACATCTAGACTTCTCTGATATTTTTGGCAGTATTTTGTAACATGTATCATTTTATGATGCGCCATTGCAGAACGATGACATTTCTGTATGGCACATCATAGTAATTAATCAGGACTTGCTCAGATTTAAGATATCTGTTTGTCTTCAGATCCTTGATGGTAAAATTGGCACTAGAACAATATCATAATGTCTTGGAAAATTTATTTTTACTGCATGAATGAGGCCCTCACTAAGGACTTGTTAGCAATGAATGCAGCCTAACTGGAATTGGTTTTGAGTAAAGTCATTTTTATTTGAGAAAATTTAAGACGATCTCAGGGAACAGGAGATATGACATATGTAAGTTTACTAAATACATTGATCTTCCATCAGGGTCCTCTGTATGGATCCAAACGAAGCGATTCGGTTATTGAGGAAGTAAAATATTTGTGGATTACAGTATGTTCTTTTAGATGTAACCACTCTTCACCTTTCACAGAAGGTGTTCTGCTTTGATCATGAAGAATAAATTGCACTGTCATGGGTTGCGTCCAGATATCACAGCTTCATGTAAAGGTTTCTAGACACCTTCCCAAAGATCAGGGATTAAGCTGGATAGCTGTCTGGTCTTTTTACTGGGGATCTCCTCCTCCAGGAAGTCTGGTAGTCATGGTATAGTTGAAAAATTTGGTCTTCAGGCTAAGGTTTCTATACATCTACCCAAAGATCAGGGGTTAAGCTGGATAGCTGTCTGGTGTTTTTACTGGGGATCTCCTCCTTCAGGAAGTCTGGTAGCCATTATATAGCTGAAACATTTCTGGAAGTGATGATAAATTCTGTCTACAGTAAAACCTGTGTTCAGAGACCACCCTGTTTTGGAAGACCACTCAATAGTATCACAACTGTATATAATCCATATAAAATAAACCTCTTTTCAGAGACCACCTGTCTAGAAAGACCAGTTTTGTTGGTAAAAAAGGTGGTCGCTCTAGACAGGTTCTACTGTACCAGCCAGCCTTTAAGAATTTTATGACCATCAGTGTCCAGATGTTGAGGATAAGATAATTACTCAGATTAGAAGGTCAATCAAACATAATTAGATAGTCAGTACTCTGTGATAAGCCAATTACTTCAAAGTAAACACAGAGTCCAGTATTGGTCAGACTACTTCTTACAGATGTTGCATACCCATTATTATCTTTGAACATTTTGTTGTTGATTGTTTTTTGGATTTTGCGGTAATTTTTGATGATATAGATTTTTTTGACAAGATTTTGAGGTAGTTTTTGATGATATAGATCTGTGGACTTTTGGGATATTTGTTCTGTTGTTAAAGGTATGTTCAAATTTTTAAAAATTTATAAAATCCTGACAGGTGTTGGACAATTGTTACAAAAGTTTGTCACCTCTTGAGGCTTACCACAACTAACCCTTCTTTTCAGCTCTCCTTAGGTATAAAGACAGAAAAATATATAATACATTTCATTGTGCAGTACCTAACAATTAGTAGCCATAATATTACTTTTCATTGATGAAGGTGTGAGTATGTGATGTTGTGTCATCGGAAATTTGTTCACGGGTGATCATGGTAGTATGTGAGTGATAGTGAAGATATAATTAATACCACCATTTGTTCAGAAGAACATTGTCGTTATAGAGGGGTCTGGCAGTAAATTGAAGGGTCACCTTATAAAGGAATTAAGAAAAATGGACATAAAAAATTGTGATATTAGAGGGGAAAAAACTGGGGGATTAGAAGGAAAAAACGGTGGGATTAGAGGGGAAAAAACTGTGGTATTAGAGGGGGCATTATAACAAGGTTTTACTCAAGTATGTTATTGCTAGCAGGGATGATTTTGTTCCGTTTTTAGCAGATTTCTGCTATTTAGGTCTGTATTTTACCGTATATATTTCTTAATTTTATTATAGTATTTTTACTTCCGCAATGACTATTTACTGTTTTCTGTTTCGATGGTCAAAACCCATCTCTGTGCTAGTTAAGGGCAATAAAATCATTATTAGATTTTAGAAATACATGTATTAGAAAGAATATGAACATAATGATACTAAAACAGAGAAATTCTTCTGTTTTCATCTTTTGTCAGTCTTTTTCTTTTTGTTTTTTCATGTTTCTAGATCAGGAAGTGTTACATCACAGTCTTTTGACCAGGAAGACATTCCATCTCTTACTGGTAGCAATTTACTGCAGAAGTTGAACACATTGGCAGAACAAAGAACAACATCTGTCGAAGAAAAACGTAAAAGTTTTCAGAAACGTCCTCGAGATGACTGGAGGACACGAACACAGCCGGTGACTCTTGAGGAACTAGAGGAAGCTGGGAAGTAAGTTAAACAGTGAAACCTGTCTAAACCAAACCCCTTTGGACTTAAGATTTTGTTTGGTTTAGACAGGTGTTCAGTTTACAAAGGTTCAATCTATTGTGTCGCCTGGGTTAGGCAGAGGCG
>JAOXYJ010050953.1:0-12046 GCA_028566555.1 Lithophaga nigra
AACAGTTCTTTTTTACTTTTGACTTTGTGCAGTAGATGATTTAAATATGTTTCATAAATGGCAGCTTATTCTTGTTATTAAGAGCACTGAAAGTTTCAAGGAACTAAAAAAACTTACCAGTCTACCTACATGTGCTCACCCTCAAAAGAGCTCAATCAGCTACAGCAAACAGACAATTATTTATGCTTCAAGTTTGTACATATATTCATATAGGCTGTACATGTCTACCTACATGTACTTGCCCTCAAAAGACTCCAGTCAGCTACAGCCAACAGACAATTATTTATGCTTCAAGATTGTAAATATATTCATATAGGCTGTATTACCTATGTGTGCTCACCCTCAAAAGACTCCAGTCAGCTACAGCAAACAGACAACTATCTATGCTTCAAGTTTGTACATATATTCATTTAGGCTGTCTTACCTACGTGTGCTCACCCTCAAAAGACTCCAGTCAGCTACAGCAAATAGACAATTATTTATGCTTTAAGTTTGTGCATATATTCATTTAGCTGTCTACCTACGTGTGCTCACCCTTAAAAGGGGCCAATCAGCAGCACCAACAATGATTTATGGATGGTCTGCTGTAATCTTCCTCATTTCATTCCAATCCAACTTAAACATTGCTATCATGGGGAATTTTTGCTTCTGATTGGTTGAAAATAAAAAAAAATTCTCATCTGAAACTGTATATTTATAGGAGTAATGTCCTCCGTTGCTCATTATGTATCAAGGAGATATTCAGCATGGCATTACGGCAATTTTTTGTTTCTACTAGTTTGAAATTTTGAAAATCTTCATCTGTGAAACTACAAGGCCAAATGAGTTGTAACTTTGAAGGAGTGGTATATGGGATTTCCTGTATAAAGTTTCCTTAGTGATAGGACAGTCAATATGGTTGCCAAATTTACTTCTGGTCAGTGGAAATTTCAAACAACTTGTAGTCTGAAACTACATGGGTAATTGAAGTGAAACCTATCAGAAATGATAATAGTAGGGACCTTTACAATGTTTTGTTATTGACTGAATATCAAAAATCTTGTGTGAAAGCAAATGGCTGATACATGAAGATATCAGTAGAAATTTTGGTTTTCTTGGCATATACTCCAGTTAAGTTCCACGCTTGATGTTCTCCCACTTTATACAGGGGAACCCCTTTGTCAAAGGTTCAAGGTCACTGTTACTTACAAATAATCATGCATTTACTCTAGTTCTAAACAACTAATGTTCAACACACTAATATAGATAATAACTCAAAGAAAGTGGAAGAAACATAAACTGTATGAACTTTAAGGTCTAGTAAAAATAGAATTTCACTGTAGTTGATAACTCATGACCTGAGCCATTTTTTACCAAGGTTTCCTGGCAGAGGGCAATGAATTATTGTACTGATTTTGACTTATATGTTCATTTCTATCTTGTATTGCAGGAAAAAATAAATCAAGTCTGTTTTAATATTGTTTATGCTTTCAGGATGTACCTGTGTTGATCATTGGACATCACATTTTATATGGTAAAGTTGTCAACATGGAAAAACCATTTGCTGTTTTAGTGAAAAACCAGACTGGAGAGAATGATGGTACACACATGGAAACCTCAGATGAAACCAAAACAGAAACTTCATATACAGTCAAAGCTATTATCAGGAAGAAATTATTGTTCAAGTCAAGACCTAAACCTATTATTGCAAATGTTCCAAAAAAGATATAATTATAAATTAATATGAAAATTTGTTGTTTTTGTTTTGTATAGTTATTTTTTCTCTCTGTTCATCATCTTACTGTGTAGTCAGTGAACAAAAATTGTTTTCCTGTTCCAGAAGACACAACCATTATTTATCATATAAAGCTAAGCAGACTTACATAAGAGATTATTTTAACTCTCTGTTGTTTCTGTTTCACTGTTGTTTTGTGATAAAGATTCATACAGAGGACAACATATCTGCTACTGCAAAAATACATTTCGATAAAAAGAAATTTTATCAATGGATATCATTAAATGTTCTCAATTTCCAGATGATACATTTCTTACTTCTAAAATTATCATTTAGCACAGAATAGGCATTCCTTGAATAGTTTGTTCTCAAGATTACATTATATACACCCAAATAGTAGTGTGGTTGTGCATTAAAATTGGTGGGAGGCCTTGGTGGTAGTGATTGGTCAAATTCACCAATACAAATCATAAAATACCACAATCGAGGTTGCCTTTTCAGGAGGATACAAAAAATAGATATTGGAACATGTTAGCCACATACATTTATGTATCACTAACCATTTAATACAAAAAATTATTCCTGGAGTAGTTTGTTCTCAACAGTTTGAACATTTTGCAGAAATCCATCTGCTGTACCTGAGTTTTTAAGCAATTCACTAACACTAATATTTGGACCAAGGTACATATAGGAAGCATATGGAAATCTGAGATGTTTACTTTTAAGAATATAAATATGAGCAGCAGCAACTGTTTGAGGTTTTGTTAAAAATCCATTCACTCATTTCAATGGAACTGCAGACCAGAAAATTTTATGTACTTATTTGGGCTAAAGTTCTGAAGTATCTGAAATTTTGGAAGTTTATGTTCAATAAAAAGAAAATTAAAGTTACACATCTACAACTTTGTTTTAGTCTCCAGTTTGTCCTATAAATATGATTTGTTTCATTATAACGTTGAGATACATGTGTGGAGTGACAGGAAATCTAGAATATTCAATTTCAGTAAAAACAAAACAGGAAATGCACATCTATATTAGATTTTGAACAATTCCGTTGAAGTTATGCAGTCAATAGTTAGGAGAAGTTACAGATAACATGTTCTTTACATCTCACATAGTGATTATTTATTATGTAAATACACTGAAAAGAATAAGAGTTCGAAAAAAATAAGTGTGCATTGTGATTTGTGAATTATAATAATGTAACTTGGAAAGGTACTCGCCTAGCTATAAACAGGCTCGTTAAATGTAAAAGGTCTTAAAAATTCCAGTTGGAATGAAAAATGCACACTGGTACTAGCTAAAGGACTATCCAGTGGTCATTTATTAGGAACCATTTCAAATTAACTGTATCAGTTGTATATTTTAAGTACAGTACATATAATGCTTAATGATAATTTATTCTCCTCTGTGGGAATCATCATGAAATTTTATTGGCCGTGAAAAACTAGATGCTCACCTGGGTATAAACTGCCCATTTGTATGAGTAGTCATGATTGGCATATCACAGCTGTTTCCAAGTCCTGATCAACAGTAAGTCTGAGAAATTTCCATAGGGTCCAATATTCAACTATATTCAACAGTAGCAGCAATCTTGGAATTCTGATCAACATGAAAAATACAAATTAGTAAAGGCCCATCCAGTGATCATTTATGAACTGCCTCTGTTGTTTCCAATAAGATGTTTAGAATAGAGTTCATTGTCTAACTATGTTCACTGATGGCAGCAATCTTAAAATTCCAGTCAGCATGAATATCACAAACTTGGTAAAGGACCATAACATGATTGTTTATAAAAGTTTTGGTTTGATTTTCTCAAGTCATTTGCATGAAGATCTTTAAGTGCATTTCACATATTGTCCAATTTCATCCGACATACTGGCTGTCATTGAACCAAAATTACGATTTTGGTAGAGGACCTTCCAATGGTCATTCATGGACATGTTGAGTTTTAATTGTCTTTGTTGTTTCCCAAATCTTAAGTGCATTTCATGTAGAGTTCAATGTTAAACTTTGTCCTGCCATCCTCAACTTCTGATCAGAACCCCAGACACAATTTCAGTACAGGTCGTTTTGATTTAGAAGATCTTCAAATGCATTTCCCACAAGCCTTGTTCTACTGTAGCAACTATCTAAGATTTCAGATTGGTACCAAAAAACAGTTTTCAAACAGAACATTCAGGTGATTATTCACGGACATGTTTCACTTCAGTTGTTTTAGCTGTTTCTAAGAAGATTTTCTAGTGTATTTCCCATAGAGTCGAATGTAAAACTCTGTCCCACTATGGTGGCCATCTTGGATTTTGGGTCAGTATCGAAAAATTTTTTAGAGTCCTTCCAGTGATCATTCATGGACATTAACACTTTAACGGTCTTAGTTGTTTCAAGTACAGTACTTCCTATAGGGTCCAATGGGGTTAAACTTTGTTTCATGTTGGCAGCCATCTTGGATTTCAGATCTGCACCCAAAACCTACATTTGTAATTTGGTAGAAGACCGTCCAATGATCTTTCATAGACATGTTCCACTTAACTGCCTTAGTCATTTCCTAGAAGAACAAGTTCATTTCCCATAGCGTCCAGTTTGGAACTTTGTCCTGCATAGGTGGCCATCTTGACATCCGATCAGCACAAAAATGATAATTATGGTAGAGGACTATCAAAGTAACATTGTCTGGTTCCTTTCTGCTAAGTAGTTTTGGAGAAGATTAAAATGAAATCTGCCACGTACAATGACCATTGTTGTCAGGTGAGCGAATCATCCAATGATCATGAGTTGTCCCACTTGTTTCCTGTATCTTAAAGCACATTGTCCATACTGTTCACTTACACTAAATTCTGATGTTAAATCACAGTAGTGTATAGGTTGTAAGAAATCTGTAGCCAAAAAACTTGCACATAAGTACAAATAAGTATTTGGCTATTAGACTTCCAGAACTTGGATCACACTTTATAACTCACCAATGCTAAAACCCAAATATTAGATCTTCCATGAAATACAAAATATGTCCATTCAACATCAAGTACAAGTGAAAACATGTATCATTCAACAAATTATTGTGGCCATGCAACAGGTCTGATAAAAACTCACCAGCATCATACTGTAACCAAAGCACTGAACAGAGAACACTTGCTAAAAAATCCATTAATAATACATTCAAACACATCACTCTTGAATGACATACAAAACATGGCATAGCCAACAGATACTCCCTGAACTGCATATAGGAGGATTTTTGACAGCATCATCAGAGATATTGATCTTATAATGACCAATAAAATTCCAAGATGGAAATAAAATGATGACTGCATAAATTGTTCCAAAGTTATCACCTGGAAACCAAAATTTTAACAAAAGCAGTCTATTTATAGCCCCTGTGACCATGACTTCCAAAATCAATAGCGTTCTCCTAAACCAGTGAAGAGAATTCAATGAAACTTTGACAGAAGCTTTATGACATAATGCCATTGTGCACCTCCTATTTTGTTTTTCTATCAAATTGATTTTTGGGGTTTTCCATAGCAAAACATGGACTTCGTCTGTTTGACATGGGGTGCTCATCTTGTGTCCATAACTCCTAAACCAGTAAAGAGAATTCAATGAAACTTTGACAGAAGCTTTTTGACATAATGCCTTTGTGCACCTCCTATTTTGTTTTTCAATCAAATTCATATTTTGAGGTTTTCCTTAGCAAAACACAGACTTAGCCTGTCCAGTATGGAGGTAACCATCTTGTGTCCTCAACTCCTCCTAAACAAGTAAAGAGATTTTATTCTTTTAGTTTCAGTACCCCTCCCTGACCACAGGGGTTAGGTAGATGGGGAAACGGGGGTATACTTAGTGAGCATTGTTTGCAGTAATTCTAGTTTTGGTTAAATGTTTATATGCAGCAGTGTCACTTCGATAAATGATGGCATTTTGCAGAAATTGAATTAGCCTTGTAGAAAATCAGTTTTTTATTGTTATAAACTCAAGCACCATTATACAAGCTGTGATTTGATGTTTTATTTGGACAGATTGTTTTAGAAAACTATGGCTTCCCTGGAGTATTACTGATAGGAACAGATAGTCATACACCAAATGGTGGTGGATTAGGAGGTCTGTGTATTGGTGTTGGAGGAGCTGATGCTGTTGATGTCATGGCAGGTCTCCCATGGGAACTGAAATGCCCAAAGGTAAGACACACTTCACTGGGAACTTAGATATTGTAAGATAGTATTCAGCCTTGGAAGAAATATCAGAAGAAGTAGGCTTGATCTCCTTTCCTAAACTGAGATATTGAATTAATGTATAGTTGTTTCTAGAGGTACTGATTTGTTCTAAGGAAAGGTTGGTGTATTTTTGTATGACCAACCAGTGTAAACCAACTTTATTTTCCACAGCTCTCTATATTTAAGATTTTGTGGTTATAAAGTGCCAGAACAAAATTTTGAATTTGTTGGATGTTTTCCAGAAATATCAAATGTAAACAATATTCTCTGAGATAAATGTTTTGCAGTATATTCAGCATGTGAAAGTAGTGAAAATGAGCACCCAAACTTCACTGGTTAATAATGAATAGTGTTAAGCTTCAGATATTTCAAAATTAAAATACACTTGGTGCATCCAAATCTTAAGGTTTGTGTTTTAATCATGAATTTAATTGTTTAAAGTTACAGGTATGGATATTTGGTTTAATTATTGTTATCAAAGTAGAATTTTATTTGAATTTAAAGCAATCATAGTGATGGCCAGTATTGTATCATGAAATTAAAGTAGAAAATACACTTTTTTCATTTAGATCAAGAATTATTTGGGATTAAAAATACTTTTGGAATTTTGTTAATCTAGGACTGGTAGTAAGAATATTTTCTTAAATATGTAGTAAATTGACTTTCAGTTTCTTTGTCAGAACTGATCTTCAAGTATTTATAATGTTAAACAGTTCACATAGTATTTCAGCCAGATAATAAATGAAATCCCATCTGTAAAGGGGCTTGGAGCTAATTGCATCTTTAAGCAATGAATCATTCTCCTTAGTCATTTTCTATTGTCAGGTAATTGGTGTAAAATTAACTGGGAAACTGAGTGGTTGGACATCTCCTAAAGATGTCATTTTAAAGGTAGCTGGAATCCTGACTGTTAAAGGTGGAACTGGTGCTATAGTAGAATACTTTGGTCCTGGTGTGGACTCCATATCATGTACAGGTACACCATTAATTCGATAATATGTACTTACTAAACTTTGTACCTTTTTTATATTATATAAAAATAGGGAGAACTGATTGGAAATGGCTCAGGAATTATGTAAGACTGGTAAAGGTGTCAAATTTCTGTTTATAGGCCATAGTTGTGATTTTTTTTTCTGTTTTGTGTCATATGGAAAATGAAAAACCTACTAGCCAGCAAGGAGAAAAAACACACACAAGACTAAAAAACACAAAGATCTTGATAGAAAAATGAATGTCTTTTTCCTCAAGACCTGTAAATTCCATTCAGATGCATCAAAGCTAGTGCACATCTACTGAATTTCCTATTTCCTGATTAATAAATGAGGATAATGTCAGAAAATTTCTGAAATTAAGACACATAGCAAACAAAGTTTAAATGTTTAATATGCAATCAGCAACTTCAGGTCACATTTCCAGATTTTACTTTGTGTTCATTTTGAATGCAGCCTTCAAAAACCTACCAGGCAGCGGATGCAAAAGAGAAAAAACACAACTATGGCCTTACCTGGTGATATATTTGTAACATTAATTTCCAATAAAGGTGTGTAATTTACTGTTGTTAGGTATAATTATTGAAACCTTGGAATTTGGCTTTCAATTAAGTGAATGATAACTTAAGTTATACTATGCTCTTCTGTGTGTTCAGACTACATTGTTTATGTAGATCTTTGTTCCAGAAGAAAATGTTGGCAGAAGATAAACACACAGAAGACCTAAATTAAAAAGTTGCAGTGACCTCGGTGTGGTGAGGCTGAGGTGTGTCTTTGCCATGTATAATACTGCAAACATTTAAATTTTATGTTGAAACATTACAGACAAACTGCAGGTTCAACTTTGTCAGGTCCCCAAAACTAAATGTCAGACCTCTATCGTGGTCATTTCCATTCGTCTGTCTATCCCAAACCTGCAAGGCATACAACTTTTGAGGTATATTTGTAATACTTTGCATGGTAAATATGCAGTCTCAAAAGGTGTGTTACATCAAATTCCTGTGCCAGTATTTTCAAGGTCAAGATCATGGCAAAAGATTATATGTCAAAGTATTGACAATTATTTGTACAATATCTATGTCTGGAATATAACTTTTAAACTATTGGAAGGATATTATTGATAATATTTTGCATGATATTACCCACCACCATATGTCATGTCCAAACTCGATGTCAGTATTTTCAAGGTAGGAGATTAAATGTTGAAACATTGGCATTTTTACAGTTTACACGTCTTGCATATAACTTTGATCTGTTTGAGGGATATAATATACCTGTTACTCACCACCGCAGGGTGTGTCATATCAGGCCACTTCAAAGTAGAAGCTGCAGCAAAGATTTTTTGTCAAAGTATTGATGTTTATATAATATTTGTGCCCAGTCCATAACTTGAGTAAGTTGTGATACAGTCGACATTCATTAAAAGAACTTACATTACTAGACATTAGGTTTTCAATAAAGTAGGGCTGTTTGCCATCAATGTTAATGTCACAAACTTAGTTAAATTAAGAAATTAATGCGAGAAATGCGACAGGACGAACATCGCAATAATGAAAACTCACATTTTTTATTTTTTGTTAGTAATATTCTATAACAACATTTGCAAGAATCGCATTGATCTTGCATTATTGTTAGTTGTCAAAGATTTGCAATAATAAATGCATGCATTAATTTCTGAATTTACAGTATACAAATTTTCATGTCCATTGTAGAGTTTTGAACAAGTTGCTCCATACCTTGATACGTTGTATAATAGTTACTCACCAAAAGAGGGTGTGTCATGTTTTAACCTTGCCCTATCGAGGTAAAGTTGACAGCCTGGTATTCAATATTCCTGCACATGTGGGCAGTTTAAGTTAAAACCAGTTAAGATATCAGTGGTCATTAGCACAATATGTATGATCTCTAGAAAATGTATTTAGAATAAAGTAAGGACCATGGTCATAGTCCTAGCCAAAAGTCAGAAGTCAAATACTCTGTATTTATTATCTCAGGTGCCCTTTGTGATAGTTCCATCATCGGGCCTAGTTATTTATTGAAATTTGAGGTACGAATGCTAGTCAAACCTGAGGCCTTAATTGAGAAACAGTTCAGCGATTAAGCATATCATTTGAATTCCCACTCATTTTTCAAAATGACCTACTTTTCTAAGGCCATTTGGATAAATAGCTTAACATTTTCAATTTCTGGAATGAACACTGAATACTTTAGTTATTGTATGTTCTATATTATGTACCAGTAAAATTACCCAGATCTTTGTTAAGAAATGAAACCTGTAGGAAATAGCTATACAGTTCGTCAGAGGACTGAACGGTATTGCTCACTTACCTTAATAAATTATATGGTTTATTGTTATGGTCTTCCTGTGTGTTCAGACTACATCATATATGTAGATCTTTGTTCCAGTAGAAGATGTTGGCAGAAGATAAAACACACAGTAGACCTAGATTAAAACTTGTAGTGAACAGGTGTGGTGAGGCTTAGATGTGTCTTCATCATGTATTATACTGCATACATCCAATATATCAACATATACATTTTTGTTTTATTGTAGTCAGTGTGGGACACATAATATTTGAATTTCTAATTATGAAATCTGTATTTTAGGATATAGATTTTATTTGAGCTAAATTGACAATATATTATGCAGGAATGGGTACAATATGTAACATGGGTGCAGAGATAGGAGCAACTACATCCGTCTTCCCTTACAATCACAGGATGCAGGATTACCTCAGAGCAACAGATAGATCAGGTATTATGCTTAATTAACTGATGCAAGGATATTTTAGAATTAATGTCAGTTTTTTTAAAAGGTTGACTGGTATGAAAGTGATCAGTATTTATTGTCAGCAGCATATTTTTGTCATTTTTATGATTACTTTGGAACATCAGAATGGAAGGAGGCAGGAAACGTACAGTTACCTGTCTGTGCCTGCCCACATGTAGAGTGCATGTTTTGTACTCCTAACTCCTCATATGTGTCATCATATTCATCTGTACTGAGGGTATGTGGCTTGTCCACCAAACTCCTTCCATTTTCAACATACAACTTTCTTATATTGCAGGATTATGAAGATGTGCATGTTGTCAGGATTAAGACTTTGAAGAATTTTTGACTTAATGGGATTTATGGGGGCATCATATGTGTCACAGACATTTCAGTTCTCAGTTACACATCCTGTAACAAACATAGTCAGTTATTGTGTAAAGGCTAGAAAGGAGGCATGCTGAATTTTTGTTATACATTATTATCAATGATTAGCTTACCAAATGTATGATTCATGGAAATTAATACTAACAATTCTGGAATTATTTTAAGTTTAATTTATCTTTATACACTGGTACAGGAGAATATTTTACATGTGTTCAGATCATGATAATGGTGTAATTCCTATAAATAAATAATGTGTAAAATTTCTTTCAGCAATTGCTGATACAGCCAATAACTACAAGGGATTACTGTCAGCTGACCCAGACTGTAAATATGACCAGCTGATTGAGATCAATCTAGATGAGGTAAGTATCTCTTATTGTTAGACTAAAAATAGTTATAAAGGTTTACAGTCAGCTAATCTAAGCTATAAATATAACCAATTAAGATCACTCTCAATGAGAAAATTATCTCCCTTTGATAGACGAAGTAAGGTATTATTTATCTATCTTCAGTAGATCCAAACTGTAAATATGACCAGCTGACTCAGTTCAGTCCTGTTGAGATTATAATTCTGTGTAGATTATTGAAATTATGTCATTTTGATATGTAAAAATAGTGATAGAAAAACCTTTGTATGTGCCCTATTGATATCATTTCTCAATGAATTCCAATTAAGTGTATGCTAAATCTTTATAGCAATAAATAAGTTACTTTTAAAAAACAATAATCTTCAAGAAGTTATGTCCCTTTGAAATATAAAAATCAACACCTTTATTGTCAAGGGACTCTTTTGGGGAAGGATTCAGTGTGAGAGGGACAAAGTGTGAACATTATCAATTTAACTGGGAGGACTGACTTTCACTCCTGAGGTTTGATGACCACGATATCTGGTAACTTTTAGGGGCATATCCAACTCTAAATCCGCACATGGAAAGGGACAAATGAACCTTGTGAAACCATGGATTGTCAGTGTATGTAACTGGAAAGTAGGAAAGACTTCTGCCAATTTGCTTGTTTGAGAAAAAATGAACACCCTTCCTCTAAAAAAAACCCCAAAAAACGTTTGTGGCCCCACCCCCGGCAACCGACCTTCTGGATCTGCCCCTGTCTTTATACCAAATTCAGAATGAAGTTTGAAAAAGTATTTTGTACTGATTTTTGCCTATTTGAAAATATTCTAATTAACTTAAATGATAGTTTTTGCAAAACTATTTGTTCCTTGACAAAATTTCTATTGAAATAACCAAGGCATAGGTAAATTGGTAATACATTTTCATTATGAAGTGGATTGATAATACATTACATACATTTACAGTTAGAACCTCATGTAAATGGACCATTTACCCCAGACTTGGCTAATCCTATATCGAAACTAGGACTGACTGCTAAAGAGAAAGGCTGGCCATTGGATATCAGAGTTGGTAAGATTTACATTATAAACTTTGCTATACAGCTAAGATATAGGCTTGCCATAAGATGGCAGAGTTCATAGTTCCAGATAAGCATTTGATGTATTGGGTATTTTACTTGTTACTTTCTTGGTCATTTGGAATTCTTGCTTTATTGAGTATTAAAAAACTGGGTACTTACTTGATTTGAGTTTTATTGAGTATCCAGAAATTTGATTGCATACCAGCATCACATAATAGTGTTAAATAGTACTTTTTCATACTTGATTACCAGTTCGTTCTGTAATTTGAACATGGAACCAGGCGATGATGGACCAGAATTTTCATTTCTTGGTATGCAGTTTGATTCCTTAGTTTAATGTATTTTAATCCATATATGCAACGCTAGGTAAAAAAAAGGACTTTGTGTAAACATGGATTGGACAAGGACGTATCAGAACACAAACAACTGAAAATAGATATCTGCATACATGGAAGTAAATAACAGTTGATACATACACATTATATACATAATGTGTTGGTACAACTGTTTGTATCATGTCGAGTCAGTTGCGGAAACAGTATCA
>JAOXYJ010051061.1:0-12041 GCA_028566555.1 Lithophaga nigra
AACAACCAACCAACCATTAATGTAAATGTCACCAATGTTTCAGCTATACAAATGATTAGATGGTCAAATTTGATGAGAACTGCACAGCCTCACGAACGGAGAGAACAGTTATCGATTAATATTTCTTCACACGACTTCTCAGTTACTCGTGTCTTTGTAGTAATTCCAGTATCAAAGTATGTTTTGTGTGATTCTGATTATTGAAAAAAAAAAGAAAATAGACAAAGGGGAAATAACCCGTCCATTCTTGACCACTAAATATTTTAAATACAATGTATTTCACACTCTTCCTTGCCTAAATCAAGAAAGACTTTACATAACAGACATATATTCCTACTAAACAATATCGGCGCGCAAATGTTGCTCTCAGGTATAATTGTTCATTATTGATTATTAAACATGACACATCTTATTAAACATGTGCATAAAACAGGCTGACCTTAACATCAACGTAAAAATTTCAGTAACCTCATCTATCCCTATATATCTAATAATAACAATTAAAGTCTTTTCCGCAAAACTTTGCAGCAAAACAAAATATTGCTAAACAATTAAATTAAATCTTGAATAAAATTTTATGTAATGTGATGATTCCTTGTACAATTTGCAATAGACTTGAGTCAATGGTTGACGAGTATTTAGCGTTTGAATAGCTAGTACATGTAGATATGGTATAATTTTAATTCAAGAAGAATAAATTACAAGTGAGAACTGAACATCCTGCAGTTCAATGTATAAGTGGTAAGTATATGTTTGAATGGAAAACTGGCACGTACTAACTCAAACCCTTCTACGACCAAGGTAATGTGTTACCCAATGATGCTACGTTATTATTCTTGGCTTTATCGACTTTTTCGTAACAAAACACACCAATGACTTGACATCAAGTAAATACTGAGGTATAATTTCAACAATGGTTTTAAGAAAACTCAAACATTATGACTCATTAAAAGGGAAATACCGATAGAATTAAGTAGTATACGTCCAATCGACTAGATTAATGAACATCTAATTCAAGAAGTTGTTAAATGTTGATAGATATCAGTAGATTAAAATGTATTTTAATCTTTCATCTTGGGGTGATTTATCAAAGATAATCAAGTAACACTTGATTTTTACACGTGGAATAGTAAATCTGTTTTTCTGTATTCTGTAATAACAATTCCAGATCTAGGATTACTGAAAAAAGATTACTTCTTAAGTATTTTGTTTTTTAATAACTAAACAAAAGAAAAGTAAAAATGATTTCTGATTAAACCTCATAATCGTAACCCTCGTTTCCTTTGACAACACGCGTAGCGCTATAAATTTTTACTTATTTTCTTAATAAATTAATATTACGGAAAAGTAATATTTTTGTTAATGTTAAAATAGGTGATAATAACAAGTAACTTTTGTAAATATTTTGCATAAGAATTTATGTTGATAAATTATTGATACAACTTTACATATTTACGGAAATGCTGGAAAGTCTAATTGAGAGAACTTAATTTTTTAACACAGGAGGTAATGAAACTCAGTAAATTGACCTGACAACCTTACAAATCCATCATCGGTTGCAAAATAACGGATACCCCGATTGTTCTATTTCTGAAAAGGAAGCATGCTTTAAACATAATCCAATTTTAATGAATTTCTATCGGTTGCTTTTATCTTTTTTCAATAAAAATGGGTGATTTTATCAATATTCCCTGTGTGGTCAATTAGAATTTAGGACTACAATTAACTTTTCTGTCGTAGAGAATTGCAAAAAACACGGAAGCATACATTTTGTTACTTTATAATATTAATGTGTGTACAAAAAAGCCGACTTCGGGAAAATTCTGTTGGATTTATTTGAAAGAGTGATCCACCTTCAGGCTTACATAAATAATCTTTACATTACCTAAACAGTATTATAACACCTAAAGTTTCATGGACACATTCTGTGCTTTTATATACATACAGCAGCACAGAATGTGTCCATGAAACTTTAGATGATTGATTGTTGTTTGTTTAACGACCAGCGGCAAATCGTTCATGCATATTCAGAACGATGAAACTTTATATATATATATATAGCTTTAGCGATCTATGAAATGTAAACAGGTATGTTAACATTATGTCAAATGCTATTTACAAGAAATCGGAACAAATTATATATCTTTTAATTAAATCATTTAGTCCCGTAAATTTCTGTTATGCATTTTGCAATTTCTAAGCCTACCCATACAAAAAGTATAGGTAGGATTGGTCATCTATGGGCAGGAAAAACATAAAAGCTTGGGTGAACTATGGGTAAAAAAAATATCATCCATCGTTAAATTTTAATTGTCACCCGAGGGTAAGCTATAGTTAACTAAGGTTTAACCATAGGCACACTTGACATTCTCAGGTGGATGTCCGAACACCACCGTTGACTAGCAGAAGGTACGAACACTTTCTATACTAGATTTCAATGACCTAATTAGTGAGTACATTATCCCTTTGATCCTGAGTTTAGCCTATTAATTAATTATTAATTATATTAATATAATATTTAATTCCATATACTTTTATTATCATAAATGGAAGTGTTTTTAAATTTCCAATGGATATATATGGTAATGTTCAGGTGTACGTTAAGCCAGAAAAAGTCCAAATAGCTGTCCATTCTGTCCGACGCCCATTATTTTTAGGAATATGCAAATCTTTGGACTTGCTCTTCCTTAAAAGGCCGACCAACGAGATGTTACGTTTCTCTGCGATCCGCTACGTTTGCCAAGACGGATCGTCCACTGCTACGAATGTAGCAGATCGCGGTTTTGCCCTCGATTCTTCTAGGAGTTGTCTTCCTTGGTCGGCGGGACTTGCCATGCATGCTCTACCCGACTTTTAGATGCGTAGCCGATCAGACGACTTGACCAATGGAACTCCTCGTTAAGAGTCAAGGAATCTCGCAAAGGGGAGCATCGGGTCTTGCGACGAAGGCTGTCTACCGTTGTAGAAACAATATTTTCCCGAGCTACCCACTGGCACGCTGCTTTCTCCCATCAAAGAAAGGCCAGGTACCATCGGTACGATGTTTCCCCGAAGTATATTCGGCATGTTGCTTCCCCGAACTACTCTCGACCCGCTGCCTCCCAGAATACCCTCGGTACGGTACTTTCCAGAGCTAGCCTTGGCACGCTGCTTCCCCCCTAGAAGGTGGGCCAGGTACCCACGTTTCCCTGGAGTACCCTCGGTACGCTGCTTGTCCGAACTGTCCTATCGAAATTAGGCCAGGTATCATCGTACTGAGGTACCTTAGAGAAGAAGGGTACCGAGGGTATTCCGTGGAATCGGAGCACAGAGGGTACGAGGCCTTTTTTTTTTCGACGGAAGCAGCGTGTAAATGGTAGCACAGCGTACCGAGGGTACTGTGGAGATGTAAAACAAGAAATACCACTGGTTGGGTAACCGTCCACACTCAGCTCGGACATACAAGGACTCAAGGGAAATCAGCAACGTGTAAATAGGGTCTGCGGACTCGCTCTTGTTGCCTTGGTGCCTGCGGCAACCGGCTCTGAGATCTAGAACACTGACCTTAAGTCACACTCCGAGATGGACTCAAACACGAGTACTTAAAGAAAGATCCCAGTTGCAAGTGCGGATCGCTGGTTCCGTCGTGCGGATGGGGTCCGACGGCTCGCTACTCTCGCCACCTCCCCGGAATGCAATAGTTTCGGAAAAGTACCTCACCGAGGGTATACTTTGCTCTTTTCCTTTACGGGGAAGCATCGTGCCAGGGTTATCTTGGAGAGAAAGCGTACATGGGTAGTCTGTGGAACCACCGCTCCCAGAATCCCTGGTCACGCTGCTTTTCCGGCGAAGGTAGGCAAAGTACCTTTGGTACTATGTTTCCCTGAAGTACCAACGGTGTGCTGCTTCCCAAACTGCCCCGGCAACGCTGCTTCCCCGGCGAAGGTAGGCCAGGACCCGCGGTACGATGTTTACCCGAGGTACCCTCGGTACTCGGCTTCCCGGCTGACCGAGATACCCTCGGTGCTTGGCTTCCCCGGTGATCAAGGTACCCTCGGTCCACGGCTTCCCCGATGATCGAAGTACCCTCGGTGCTCGGCTTCTCCGCTGACCGGTTAGGGTTAAGGTTTGGGTTAGGATGCTTGCCCGCTGACCGAGGGTACCTCGGTCAGCGGTGAAGCCGAGCACCGTGGGTACCTCGGTCAGCGGGGAAGCAGCCTACAGAGGGTACCTCGGTCAGCGTGGAGCCGAGCACCGAGGGTACATCGGTCAGCAGGGAAACCGAGCACAAATGTTACCTCTCTAAGCGGGAAAGCAGCGTACCGAGGGTACCTCAGTCAGCGTGGAAGCCGAGCACCGAGGGTACCTCGGTCAGCGGGGAAGCATCGTACATAGGGTACCTCGGTCAGCGTGGAAGCCGAGCACCAAGGGTACCTCGATCAAGCGGGGAAGCATCGTACCAAGGGCACCTCGGTTAGCGTGGAAACCCGGCAAGAAGGGTACCTCGGTCAGCAGGGAAGCCGAGCACCGAAGGGTACCTCGGTCGCTGGTGAAGCCGAGTACCGAGGGTACCTCGATCAGCGAGAAAACCGAACACCGAAGGTACCTCCGTCGATGGTAGGCCAGGTACCATCAGTACGGTGTTTCCTTGAAGTACCCTCGGTGCGCTGCTTCCCCACACTACCATCGGCACTCTGCTTCCCCGGAGAATGTAGCCCAGGTACCCTTGGTACGTTGTGTCCCCGAAGTACCCTCGGTGCGCTGCTACCCAAGACTAACCTCGGTACGCTGCTTCCCCGGGCTTTCCTTGGTCACGCTGCTTCTCCAGCGAAGATAGGCCAGGTACCATAGAAACAATGTTTTCCCCAAGTACCCTCGGTACGCTGCTTCCCCAGCGAAGGTAGGCTAGGTACTCTCAGTACGATTGGACCCCGAAGTACTTTCGGTGCGCTGCTTCCCCAGACTACCCTCTGTACGCTGCCTCCCCGAGGTACCCTTGGTCACACTGCTTTCTCGGCGGAGGTAGGCCAAGTACTCTCGGTACGATGGTTCCAAAAAGTACCCACGGTGTGCTGCTTCCCCAGGCTACCCTCGGTACCTTACTTCCCCGAGTGGGCGATGGTAACGCTGCTTTCCGATGAAGGTAAGTAGAAGATAAGCACAGTTCAGTTAGTATTTTTGATGTGGTGGAGCGTGGTGGAGCATGGTGGAGCCCGGAAGTGACGTCATAGACCGGAAGTTGTATCCTGCGCATGCGCAGCCGGAACCGGAAGTGACGTCATATACCGGAAGTTCTATCATGCGCATGCGTAACCGGGACCGGAAGTGCCTTGACCGGAAATAAGGTCACTGGAAGTGACCTGACCGGAAGATGTATCCTGTGCCTGCGTGACCGGAACCGGGAATGAGTATTTAAACCCATTTTTTTCGGTAACCCTCATTGTTTTATCGTATATCAATATGGTATGAGCAAGGTACATTTTCGTGCCCTTTCGTCGGCGTTTTCAGTGGTTGTTATGAGTGTCGGACTTTTCCGTTCACTGCAATAAGACTATTTAAGAGAGATAACTCTTTTCCCGGCATTATTTCTCGGAAATTGTTTTGTACTCTCGTATATCTCTATGGTATAGTCCTATTAGCAAGGTAGATTTTCGCGCCCTTTTTTGGAATACCGTCGAGGTTTTTCATTGGTTGTTATGGATTTCGGACTTTTACGTTGACTGCAATAGACTATTGAAGGGAGATAACTCTTTTCCCGATTTTTTTTTTTCGGAAATCGTTTTGTATTATCGTATAGTGCTATGGGCTCTGTTCAAGTCAAATTTCTGAGGAGGAGCGAGGTGGTAATAGTCTATTGAAGGGAGATAACTCTTTTCCCGCCATTTGTTATGAAATTCTTTTGTATTATCGTATATCTATATGGTATAGTCCTATGGGCGCCGCCATACTGTATTTGATGGTTCAGTCAGTAAGTCTCTTAGATTGTCTTCACATCTAGTGTTTGAGTTGTGTATGATGACGGTATTCCAAAAAAGGGCGCGAAAATCTACGTTGCTACTAGGACTATAACATTTAGATATACGATAATACAAGACGATTTCCGAAAAAAATGGCGGGAAATGTCATCTCCCTTCAATAGTCTATTGCAATGAACGAAAAAGTCCGACATTCATAACAACCCATGAAAACGCTCGACGGTATTCCAAAAAAGGGCGCGAAAATCTACGTTGCTAATGCCATAGAGATATAGGGTAAAACCAAAGGGTTACCGAATCCACTTCCGGTTCCGCTCACGCATGTACAGGATACAACTTCCGGTCTATGACGTCACTTCCGGTGACGTCATTTCCGGTCAAGGCAGTTCCGGTTCCGGTCACGCATTAACAGGATACAACTTCCGGTCTATGACTCACTTCCGGTGATGTCACTTCCGGAGGTCCACCTCGTCCACCTCCTGAAAAATCCGACTTGAACTGTGCTCATATACTACTTACAACAATACATTAGCAAACACAAATACGACAATTAAGCAAGAAAGTCTCATTATTAGAAATAAATTTGACAATAATCTGTAGAATATATTACTAGATGTTTAAGTGTATCTGCTTTCAGAAGTTTTGAGTCATCTAAGTGTTCGACAAAGCTCTTTCAGTAGTCTCTAACCGCAGCTCAAGAAAGCTTCCAGAAAAGCTGTACTCAAGAAGTGGGATGAACTAGAAATGGATTCAAAATTCAGTATTTATTGGAGTGCAGATCTCTTTCAAATCTTTTGATTTTTCTACCCTTTCAACCAAGATTACTGATGAACTAAAAACTGCCTTAAAAATTTAATTCAACAAACTGACAAATGTTTCTTAAAAAAAAAGGTGGAAGGACATATTAATTCGTAGTCTTAGGTAGAGCAAAATCTTACATTGTCAAAGACTACGCTGATTATCACAAAAGTACTGGGAAGCAGATATTGGTGGGGTACTGGAGTTTTTGGTAGACAGTATCTATGTTGAACAAAGGTTGACGTGTTTTCCAGCAGACAATCGGTATTCCAATGACCACTAACTGTGCACCACTGCTCGCCGATCTGTTCTTGTAGTCTTATAGGCATATTCTTAATTAAGGGGATACATGTACGGTACAATTATGATCCAATGTTGATTTTTGTAATTTTATCCGGTTACAGTTAATCAATATCTTTTTTGCTTTGAAGGATAACTACTAGAATTTTCTGCATATGACAATCTGGTTTGTTTGTTTAATTAATATGTTCAAATTTTAAATAACTAGAAGTACTGTGATCAAAGATCACAAATGTATACCCCGCTCTGCATAAAAGCTCTTCCTAATTAGAATAGGAAAGTGTCTGTTCTAGGAAAAACATTAGCACTGGGGTTGGTGTTTTGTAAAATATTGGTGAGAAAAGTTTGTAATACAGAATACAGCCTGATCAAAATAAAACTACATAATGAGACTAAGATTCCATGAAAGTTTCATGAAATTCCATCAAGCAGTTAAGGAGGAGTTGCGGATGCAAGATGTGCATCCCCTTTTGGAATATGTTGCTAAGTCTACGTTATGCCATGGAAAACCCCAAAAATCAGTCCGATCACAATATAAAATAGGAGGTGCACAAGCACATGATAAGACTAAGAATATGTCAAAGTTTCATGAAAATCCATCCAGCGGTTTAGGAGGAGTTGCAGATACAAAGGTGGGGATGGACGGACGGACGGATGGACGGACGAACGGACACCCCCATCACTATATACCACCCGCTTAAAGTGGGGGAGGGGGGTGTATAATTAATCCAAGCTTAATGCAATATGTCATAACTTTGTCAATATATACGTTTAAACTGTGAAAAATCTACTGACCCATAAATATTTTTTAATAAAAGCTGCCATTATTAGGTCAATCAATATATACTGAACAAAAAAAAGAAATGCATATTGACTTTTTAATTTCTATTTTACAAAAAACCTTTTATGTATAAAATTTTTACAAATTCAGTTTCATTTTAAGCAGTATTTATAAAACAAATACAGATATGAATGCTGTGTCATGTACTTGAAAGATTTTTCGCCTTCATCCTCACCACAGGGATTAAATTCAAAACTAAACATTTTTTAGTATAAAAATTGCAATAAAAAATTTGAATGTTAATATTCGTTCCTTAAATTTCAATAAAATTCGCACACTAGATTCGTAACTAGAAACGTAAATATTTTGTCTTGTTTTCCTATCATTAGAAGATATTAAATTTTGGCTTGCATTTATAAAGGCCTGAGCAGCTAGGTTGGTAAGATCACTAGTCTAGCAAAGCTGTAGCAGGTTCAAACCGTTGTAACTCCATTTCATATGCTAATGTCTCCGGTCAGCCAGATAGCTGTTTAGGCTTTCCCCTTCTAGAAAATCTGAGAATCGTGATATAGCTAAAAATGACCAGAGGTGACAATAGTTCTCTAAAATCCACCAAATCCTCTCGCATTTATGAACGTTTGGTTTGAGTTCAAACAAGGATCTAGTTATTAAGGGGTTTAATTAATTTTCAAGTATTATTACTGCCTTTGGTATTAGTTTATAAACTGTTGATGGTTTAAACATTCAGTTTAAAGTTTGAATGTAATGTGTCAAAATATTGTCGTATTCTAACGAAAATTGTTTAATGTAAACACAATACGGTATTCTGATAAAAAAAAACAAGTATCCCAGTAGTCTTCATTTTTCATGGATCCGTCTGAAATTTAATTTTCGCATTAGCAATGAATTTCTAACTTCCAAGCTGGGTATTCGCCAACGATGCCCAGTATTGTGCAACTTCGACGCCTTCCCAATTTTTCTTTTGTAGTGGATCCAGATACCTTAAAAACAAAGCAATATGCAATGAATAAAGACAATAATTG
The DNA here is from genome assembly GCA_028566555.1 of Lithophaga nigra. Classification (NCBI taxonomy): domain Eukaryota; kingdom Metazoa; phylum Mollusca; class Bivalvia; order Mytilida; family Mytilidae; genus Lithophaga; species Lithophaga nigra. The sequence goes on from JAOXYJ010051061.1 coordinate 8,877, forward strand.
TAATTTAAATACGGTTATTATCCTAAGACAATTACTGAATGGTTAATAAGATCACAAACTTATGATCACTAGGCTTTTAACACTGTTGTGGGACTGAGTCTTGCCAGTCCCATTTCATTTGTTGAGGTTTCCAGACAGCTATCAAAGATGGTCACTTTACGAATTGAGCTGAATAGCTATCCGAGGTCTGATTGTCGTAATATAGCCGAATCTTGTACTCGGGGATGAACTCCTGCAAGCCAACCCTAGCTAACATAGGAGAGAATCATATTTTTCACTTGTTTCCGTTAATGAAGAAATATTTTATAGTCTCCGCCACCCCAGGCACTACTTTCATTGCACAACATTTCCGATATCATTCTCAATCAAGGCGAATACTTGAGTAAATAACCAATAGGCATCAAGACTCCATCTTCACTGGTGAAAGCTTTCATTTCCACTCTAAATCCTGCTGTGTCACTGGACTGGCAAATAATGAAGTAAATTGTTGGGTTTTTTTTAAAAGCTGCATGTTAGCAGGTGTGAAAAAAATAACATTAGGGTAGATGAGATATGAAATGAATAATTTACAGGAGATAAAGAACTGGGGGTAGCTGCAAAAATAATTGGGAAAAATTTAATGCGGTCCTGCAGTGTTTGTAAACAAGGCCACGTGAAGTCCAAAAATGCCTTATTACAATATGTTTTGAATGATGCAAAAATATCTTGCACCTTTCTATTTTATCATGAAAATACTGAGGCCTTCCAATTTTCATAGATCAAAATGGTACAGGGTTTTACAAGAAGCTAATTTACATGGCAGTAAAGGGGATGTTTTACTAAAGTACAACCTTTACTGGCTACGTCTATCAGCAGAAACCGACCGACAGTGTAATATGCACGAGATAATATGACGTCGAACACAAGCTACTTGTTTCGGTTGCCAGAAAGCAAAAATAAAAGGCGGGATGTGACGCTGTTTAGTAAGATGATTAGTGAAACGAACAAATAATTCTGTTATTTTGGGTTCTGGAACTAAGTGAAAACAATACCAAAAGTGTTAAGAGTTGATCTCCAGCCCACTCTTCTCTGTTCTAATTGGCCAAGTTGATATGGTCGCTTAGTTATAACCACTAGTCTAACACTCGTATGTTCAAATCCTGTGTATCCATCCTAATGTGTTAAAGTTTCCAAGAATCTAGCTACGGTTAGAAGTTCAACCTCCACAACAAATCAAGTAGTCATAATACGGCTGAAAAATTGCTGGAAGAGACGATAAACCTAAACGACCTAATCGAATCCTCAATGCTATGGCTGTTCTATCAGAAATATGTTTTGCTGCATATTCAAAGTGTTGTTAACTAAACTTTTGTATGCATGCTTTGTTCAAGCAATATGAAGCTACTGTTGTTAAATTTTTTATTGCGATTTATCAATTTTGATATAATTTTGTTACTGAAGGAACATATGTGTTCAACTTAAGTTGATATAAAGCTATATGATTTTTCTAAAGGAAATATATAACATTTACTTCTCTATAACATAGTTGGAAACTTCCTGTTCTTTCTCTGTTAATGGCCTATACACTGAATCTAGGTTCTTTTTCATATTTTCCAGACTGCACAGAAGAAATGTAATAAAAGGATATTGAACATGTATATTAGCAAAGTAAATGTGAAATATTTGAGTTAAAACCATCCTATTATTAAAAAGATTTTTTAGACAACGAAATCATTACTTTACTCCTCCTCTTTGTTAGGTCTCATACATATCTGTCTAATTGGAAATAAATTAACACGAAAACTTCAACGCGAAACGAATACCATTCAATAAATAATACTGAAGTTTGTTCTATTGACAAATGTCAAAAGGAGATAGACACTGCAACCGTATTTGCATGTACGTTCTTATAAGTGTAATTCGAAATAGACAAGTTTAGCTTTTTTAAAAAGCTTGCCGTCTTTCCAGCTTCTCATTTTTATGTTTGAAGTAAATCAGTGAAAACCTTGTTCTTTTGTTTCCAATAAAGGTTTGGCATTCTGTTTTCTGGAAAATGTACCTTCCTGCTAGCTGATATGACGACTGTAAACATTTAAGACATCAAGACTTAATAAAATAATAAAAAGGCGCAACCTCAAAACTATCACAGATTCATTCTGTGCTTTGCATTTTAGTTGAATGAACAGCATTCGTACGGCGTAATGTCAGTTTTAGAAATTATTTTTTTAACATTATGAACGGATTTTTTGTCCAATTTTATTCAATGACCTTCTGATAATACGTTTATTATTTAATTATATAACTTTGTTCTCGCCATGATATAGCTGAAATACTGCTTAAGTTGCGTTAAGAAACCATCAATCAATCAATCAATCTTTTGATGCTTGAAAGTTGTCGCAAAATGGATAAATTGCGTTCGGTACACTGTGCGTATTAATATTTTGTGTTGGGGGAAATTAAGCCAAACCCAGATTAATTCCCAATTGTCAAATTCGAGATCGAAACGTCTGGTAGCGTGTAGAAAGTCAGCGACGTATACTAAAACACCGCCACCAAAACAATTACGGTTTGTCAAATCCCGAAATTTGAATATCGGAAGTCGCGATGTTTTCATCAAGATGAGTTTCGGTAATACATATTAATGACGAATCTTGGGAGACAGTTTCTAAGTACCCTAACTTTGATCTGATACTTCTAGCATTCCAGTGAAATACACTGAGTTCGCTTACGTTGGTATCTGGCCCTGGATTTTCGTGTATATTGTTCAACAGAAATAATAGTGGTATCAAATATAACGTATAAGAAATTTTCTCATAAAATGAACTAAATACTTTAGTATGACACGAATTTTTTATCAAAGCGTTAATCAGAGATATCAATAGAACAAGGATGACTCCCGGGAGACTTAGCTTGACAAATGTCTCTTTGATGTTGAAATTTGAAATTTTTGTATAAAATAAACCTATTGCTATCCTGTGTGACAGTGCATCGTTAGCCATTTTCAGACAGCTGGATGCAAAGGTTGACAAAAGGATAGCAATAGTTCAAAACAGTTAAAAGCACATCAAACATTCTAATCACATAGTATGGAAAATTTAGTAAATTCAAGAAACTAAAAACAAAACAGAAAACAATAAAATGAGACGCTGATTGAGTCTGCATCGTAGAAAAAGATTGAAATGTGTC
>JAOXYJ010051170.1:0-19457 GCA_028566555.1 Lithophaga nigra
TGGTTGATCCCATTACCTCGGGACAAATATTTTGGTCTATTGACTGCTCACCCATTAAATAACTGTATACTATTACACTGTAAGATTTTTGTACATTTTTATCATGTGTGTAGTAGGGTCATTTCCCCTATTCTATAATTCGTATTCAGCGTTGGAATGTAAAAAAAAGAAAAAAACGGATTGCATATACAACTCCCATTTTTAACTCACCTGACTCAAAGGATCATGTGAGCTATTGCTACCACTAGGCGTCCGTCGTCCGTCGTAATCTTTTGACATTTTAATCTTCTCCTCTGAAACCACTGGGCCAATTTAGACCAGACTTGGCAGGTATGGTCCTTGGCTGGTCCCTTGCAGAATTGTATCCGACGACTCCGCCCACCAAGGCTAAAAATAGAAATTCGGCATAAGAAATGTGATTAAAAATTATCTCCTCTGACACTACTAGGCCAATTGGAACCAAACTTTGGTGGAATGGTCCTTAGGTAGTCCCCTTTCAAAATTGTATGTTAACATAGAACCCCACTGGAAAAAATGTTTAAAAATCATCTCCTTTGAAACTACTTGGCCATTTGGGACCATTTACTGAAGATATGGTCCTTAGGTGGTCCTCTTTCAGTATTATATCTGAGGAACTCGCCCGCAAACCAAAACAGCCCTTTCAGCCGACGTAGTTTTAACATAGTGCCCAATGGGGAAAATGTTTAAAATCTCCTGTGAAACTGTTTGAGAAGTCTGGACCAAACTGTGATGGAATAGTTCTTCGATGGTCTTTTTGGAATAGTATCCGATGAGCCTGCCCGCCAACCAAGATGGCCGCCATTGGAAGACATAGTTTTAACATAGGACCCTATGGGAAATGTTTAAAAATCCTCCCCTCTGAAACTTCTTGGCCACTTAAGACCAAACTTTGATGAAATTGTCCTTTGGTCGTCCCTATTTTACAATTGTATCCAATAACCTCACCCACCAATCAAGATGGCCACCATCTGCTGACATAATTTTACCATATAGGACCGTATGGGAAAAATTAAAAAGAAATTTCCTCTGAAAAAAAATTGGCCAATTGGGACCAGACTTGAGTGGAATGGTCATTATATGGTTCCTATCTTGGATGCACGTTTGTTAAAACCATATCGGCTGATGGCGGCCATCTTGGATGTGCACTGAAGTCATCAGATACAATTCTAAAAGAGGACTACCTAAGGGCGATTGATCCTTTTTAGAATGGGCTCAGAATTGAACAGTAAAGATCTATTCAGTTGCAGGCGTTCTTAATTGAGCTTATTGAAGCCAAGTGAGCGATACAGGCTCACATGAGCCTGTAGTTCAACATACATGTATAGTCAATCATCACTTCGAGAAGCAAGCCGTGCACGAAGCATACGGTTGACATAAATATACAGTCATATACTTTGTCATGAAAGGAGGCGAGAATAATTTCATCTTATTTTGGCTTTGATGTATGATAGGAATTATTAACGCAAATTGCCATCACCATTGGTTCCGTATTAGATTGTCTATGTTTGGATAGTGTGTTAGCAAATTTATTCAGAGTGGAAAATTTTGTTTTTGTTACAGAAAATGCGGTTATTCTAGAATACTCGAAACAAGGTCTGATGCATACAGAAATCGCAAAGCTTTTGGAAAAACATGAAGGAAAAGTCCTGAGGTAAAATATTCATTTAGTTTATATGCCTCTGACCTTTTCCACAGAGAATACACATACATTTGTTGTATCACATGCTGTATCAAGCTTTCAGTATTGTACTACATATGGTCCTATTTGCATTGCAGTCTATTGATTGCTTGGTAAAAATAAGATTGTTTGGTATTTGAAAATCATAAAGATGATATCTCGAATGAAAAAATGCGTATGCAGGTAATCCAGTCATTCAGCTTTTAAATCGGGTCTTATGAATTTTAGAATAAAAGTTTATAAAAACATTATGTATTATACATAATTTATCAGTTACTAATCATTTCATTTTCCCTACTTTCTTGTACATTTACAGCAGTGTGTGCCATAACTAATTATAATATCCCAAGAATGCATTTATTTTACAGCCCAGATGCCATAAGGAAAAGACTAAAACGCATGGGAGCTCTTTCAAGAAAAGGTCCAACAATCCATAGCAGAGACGACATAAAGCGGTCCATTGAGGTAATATGTTACACGAATTTTCTTTAATCATTCTTCTAAAGCGTGTAAAAAATCTCATGAACATTTAAAATATCCCATGGAATCATATGTGTGCTTGTCACCACTCGAAATTACTAGTACAAAAAAAAAAACCAAAAAACAAAAAAAAAATGAAGTTTAAAATACTGTAATTTCCATAATCTTATGATTTTCTTTCTATCAGTATAACTATCCTATCCGCGGTCAATCGTTATGAGGAGAAACTTATATGTGAGGTAGCTATATTCAGAAATTCACTTGAAATACTGGTAGTTAGGGGTAGGTAACACGGGTAATCTGTCCCATTGATATATATTTTTCCACCCCATTGACGTGTAAATTTGCCGCCCCTTTCATACAGTAGGATTAACTAAAATCCCACCCCATTGTAATGCCAACACAGAATGTCAAATCATGCCCAGAGTATATTCGAATTTCGGAATGTTCAATCCAATCTCGAGTCAGTCATATATGGAACAGAAAGAAAATTTTTCATTACTGTATAAAAATTACAAGGAAGGCATTCCTCTTTGTGCTGAATGTAAATTGTTGTCGCAATATAAAGACGTGAGAAGAGTCATGAATGTGCCAATGATATATTCGTCCGTAAAAAGTGAAATATTGAAAGTACTGAACACCTAGATGTTTTACATAAAACGTTCTGAATTAATATTGTGAAGGTTCATTATGGTATTGAGTAATTCTATAAAGACACCGATTCGAAATTAACAGTAGTAAACGATTATAAAATGTTTGTTGTATAACTTTACAGTAAAGGCACCATCTATTTTGATGCTGAAATTGAAATGACTTATAGAAATAGAACCACTCCAAAAACTTTAAAGGTTGAATAAAAAACCTATAGGACAGTACAGAACTAGGTCTCTGGAAGTGGGAAATGATTAAAGCACATGTATAAATGCAAGCATTACTAGTTTCAGCAAAATGGAATATCTAACAATCGAGGGTGATAGAAGACTCATATCAGATGTGAAGAGAACGGTGAATTCTGAAGTATGATGCAAACGAAAAGGTATTTTCTTGGCAGGAAGCAAATGGAATTAGTAAATAAATCAATTCTACAACTTTCAACTTCTTTCTTTCTGTAGGAAGTGTGGCCAGAAACATCATACACAGTTGGGTATAGAAGTATGACCGCTATTTTGAGGCAACGCGGGATGCACGTAAGAAGGTATCTGCAACATAAGTATTTCTAAACAATCGCGCCCAATGATCATATCGCGAAAATTGGTAAAGGTCGACGTTTGTGACATATTTGGTACATACTTTACCGGCTGTTGACCATCATGTTATCCTATACCAATCTTATTCCTATTGTTCTTTCTCCTTTACTACTCCTCTTTCGGATGGTGTGACAAGTGAAAAATGGAAGGTCTTGTATTAACATTTAATTATCCTGTTGATTCGGTGGAATGATATTGCATAATTGCATGTACATGTATGCTATTACTATTCATGAAAGATTTTCCTTTGGATTCCATACGGTAAACTACTATTTCTTAGATCGAATAACATTTATATCGACCTCTACAAAAGACTATAATTCTTTAATACATAATAAAATATCTGCTAATTGCACATGTGCAAATGACTATTTTTAGAAAGTGAAAACCCATCGATATGAGTTTTGATCAATAATTAAATCTTCATTTATCATTACAAGTAGAAAGGATTATTTTTCGAAAGTGAAAGCGAGTCGATCTGAGTTTTAATTAAAAAAAAAATCCAAATAATAATAAAACATCATGTGACAGTATTTTGACCAATAGAAATTTGATAATAATACAATTATACAATTACTGACTTCGAAGTAGGTTGCTATCATGATTTATCAACCTGCGAAGATGTAATTATTCACCGAGCCTTTAGGCAAGGTGAATATACATTTCCGAAGGTTGAGGAATCATGATAGCGACCTACTTCAAAGTCTGTTATTATTTTATTACATGAAAGTACTTTTTTATTTTTTGGGAGTATTTTAATGATGTATCTGTACTCATTGCATTGTGTGTAATTCTCTGGTCTATCTTTAGGTACCTAGCTTGTAACTATCAAATTCCAGTTCACCTGTGAGCGTTTAGTTTTAGAACATAACTGTGCAGTGGAATAAACACTCACAGGTGAATTGGAATTTGATCTCTACAAACCAGGTACCCAAAAATAGAATAGGGAAATTCCCTATTCTATTTTGGGGTACCTGGCTGGTAATTATCAAATTCCAGATGACCTGTGAGTTTTATTTTTAGGACATAACTGTGCAGCGGAATAGACAAACTATTTTAGATGCATAAATTGATACTATCGTAACAGATCAAAACCTCTCAGGCTTTTTTCGTCCAATCAAAAAATAGAAAATTTACAGTCATGTAATAAAATAGTATTGTTCTTATGTAATATGCAGAATCATATCAAAATGTTATAAGCGGGTCGTGCATCATGCCTCCTGACCTTGGAACATCTTAGTTTATAATCATGTATAATATTCTCATACTTTTTTTCTATAGGGTTATTTTATTGAAATAAAAGCACTATTTCCATAGTTTCGTTTAATTTGTTTGAAAAGTTCTATAGCAGCGGTCATCTCACTGACTAAATTGGTAAATTGGTAAGATCAGTTTTTGACTCCCCTGTCTGACCACAAATCTGCTTCTGTGCACAGATTATCGTACAACAAAAGAAAAACGTTTTACCATTCACAAAAGAACTGTCAATCAAAAATTGACAATGTAATCTTTTGTTAAACTTTATGACTGTGATTCAGAACATTCTATACACAAAACCGGTTTTGTGATCAGACAAAGGGGTGTGAAAATGACTTCAATAGACTGCCAATTTAGTCAGTGAGATGACCGTTGCTATATTCACCAGTGAATAGAACATCGTTGTTTTCCATATAAGGAGGTGCGTATTCGGACAGTTTTTTTTATTTATCCTTGCGAATGTTGGTTCCGTATACTAAAACACTTATTGACTGGATCCTGGTAGAATAGCAAGTTTATCGTCACTCTTAACACCAACTATTGCTCTCGGCTGCGCATCGAGCAATAGTTGGGTCTCGAGTGAAATTAAACTTGCTATTCCCCTCGTACCCAGTCAAAAAATGTATAATATATGCAGAATTTTGCTATTCATGATGTACAATCATCTGTCGTTCGCGTGTATATAGTCAACAGTGTGAATTTCTTTTCTGGTGTTAATGATTGTGTACCCCTTCTTCACTCCAATGTTAAACCTATGGAAATTTTGCTGAAAACCCCCTGTGTTAATTACTGCACTATTGATTTCAAAATTGCAAATCTAGCAAACTGGTATGATTATGCATGCACTCCTATCAGTATTTTTTTTTTCATTACTTACGATTTGTTGAGTTTTTTAATGAAACACATGTTTCGTTAGAGAGCAGATCGAGTAAACCGGCGGTTTGCTCGATTTGTTCACCGATATTATTTGTTTATTTATTAAATGGAAAATTTGCCGAAAGTCCCACCGTTTTACTATTGCAAATTACCTTTCGAAAATTGAGGACAAGACATATGAAGTGTTTTGGGATGAAAAAGAGGTACATAATCCTTATATAAATTGGTAATTATCATTAGTACATTACATATTTTTTCATAATATTAGAGACACCGTGATGGAGGTCATGAGGGAGATTGATCCAGCTGGAGTCAACCAACGGCGAAGAAGAAGAGTTATAAGGAGGGTATATCGGTCTTTTGGGCCAAACCACACTTGGCATATCGACGGGTAAATTGGTTCTTTCGAACAATACCTAAACACTAAAAGCACACGATTGAACCATTACTTTCAATTACATTTTTGTCGGAATGCTGACAGTTTTGAGGGGGGGGTGTCCAGAAGTCTGAAATATGAATTAATAGCCATTCTTGATAAAAAGACGAAATTATTATTGCTACAGTGGTTTTTCTTGTGCTTCAGGTTATAGACATTTTGTCTGCTCTGTTTAAAAACCAAATAAATTCATTATATTCCTCCCACGTACTAAAACAAATCGAAAAGGTGTCTTTCTTCCATATTTTTACAAATGTAGTTATTTATAAAGAACTTAATCACGGCTATGATCCCCACACTCCAAATCAAAGTGCCAGATAAATTTATTGATTTCTTATTGTTTAAGGTCCAGTTGTAAATATTTCGTGTATATTCAGGACGAGAATTACGGTCAACAATACATATTTAAAAAGAATAAAAAAGAAATTACAGAAATTGAGGTTGGTTGGGAAAAATCGGGTAAAGACTTCTGAGTACCACTGGAAGAAATTGGGTGTGGATAGGGTGCAGCAAATTTAGCCTTTTGTAGGTGCAAGAGGGCTTTCTCCTTTTCGAAATCTATAGAAGGCTTCTTTTACGTGCGAGGAGCGTGGCATGGCACTCTCCCAACACGTTGTCTACTATAGTCCCTGCCAACCTCTCCGTATTACAACAATACAAGTCTCAGAACGAGGGTTCCCTCTATCCGCCACCTATTCAAGACATGCTGGGTTGCTCTATATGCCTAGCACAGATACCCAGTGGCTCCAAATACAGAGTGGTTAACTAACATGAGTGGAGCATTTTGCTAAACCTAAAGTCCCAGAAATACCATAGAAGTCTCCGATAAAGCGCAAGACCCATTTAATTGATACTCCCAGAATTTAAGAAATACTGTAAATGAGCTTCTTTATAAAGACTTCCATCTCAAAAACCAGTTTTCGTTTAAATATAATTACATTTGTATACACTCCTGGGGACTCTCTACACATGTTTGTTATAGTATAAAACAAATCCAACGCTTCATTACATATACAACGTACAAATGTATGAAGCGGGCTTTTTGGAAGGTTTCAACTGTTCCCAAAATGTCACTGTTTTATTGGTTACAGGTTTTAACCAACTTGAACTATGTACAAGCTGTCATTGTACTGTTTTACTTCTAGACACTTAATATTTGTTTTCTTTCACAGATATGACAAGTTAAAGCCATTCGGGTTTCCGATCCACGGATGTATTGACGGGTAGGTATATTGAAAAGGGCTGCAAATTCCAAGACATCTGCGCTTCTAACTCAGACAATCCAGACAATTAAAAAAGGGGGTTCCCGTAAAAATGAGGTTCCAGAAAAAAGGGAATTTTGGTTTAATTTTCGTCGATTTTCACAAATTTTCCAAATAAAAAGGGATGAGGTTATAACCCTCGGAACTCCCATCTGGATCCGCCAGTGTAACTGCGGTTCTCTCCAAAACAGTAAACTTCGTAACAGGTATGTCAATAGGAATAAAGTAGTGTTTTATCATTATTCTCTCTCTCTTCTTTTCACCCAACTTCAGCTAATTATAAAATGCTTTATACTTTTCAAACTTGAAAAAATTATCCCAATATATGTTTACTCAGTAAAACATGTACAAATTCTGACAGGAAATGTTAAATTATTGCCCTTTCAATGCATATTCCTCAACTTTAAACACCATCTGTTTATCAAGATGCTCCTTCAAATTTGGTGTATTTCATCATTGGTTAGATGTAAGTATGAACGGAAAGGTTCATGCAGGAAAAATCGTTGCTATCAGTCGATTGACTTTACGTAGCTTGGTAAAATTTAATAGTTCTCATTTTGATTACACAATTCTCTATTTTCTCGTGCTATCAGTGATCCCATTGTTTAGTCTGATTCTTTTCCAGGTTTTCTAGACTGATTTTATGGCTAAAAGTATTGCCGAGCAACAACGATCCAGCTATAACTGCTCTCAACTATGTTGAATGTGTTGATAAAATGAAAGGTATTGTATACAAGTCCATTAGTAGAATTAAATAATTCACTCCATTTACAATATTACAATACACCATGTTTGGTTAAATTTATATTTGCATCCCATGTAGTGTAAAAGAGCCTGTTTCTCTTACAGGCTGTCCCTTAATTCTACAGTTTGATCCGGGGACAGAAAACTCTTTAATGGCAGCTATACAGTGTATATTAAGACACAGTGGAATGGATCCTTTTTCTGGTGTTAACAGTTACCGTGCTGTTAGATCACAACTCAACCAGGTAGGCATTTCTGTTAAACTGCATACTGAAGCTTTCCTTGTCATTCTTTCTTATTAAGCTTCCTGTGTTGGGAGCTGGATAATGATTGTGAATTATTTTTTGCTTTTTTGACTCGAGTATGAGCTAGGGCTGTTAGATTATTTTTTATATTAAAGTGGACAACCTCGTCTTGGGATTTCATTCATTGATTGCAGAGGTCTCCTGGGTGGTCCTTCAAAACATATATCCAGTGTCTAAATGTTAAAAGTTATCAGCTTGACAAGTGCAGTACATTCTTTGGAAGTTATCCACTGGATAAAATTTTATCAACCAGACAAAGTTTTGAACAACTCAGCCCTGGGAACTATACACTATCCACAACTGCAACAGCATAATAGAAACATACAAGTTACAATAAAGGAAGTATTTCCTCTTACCAGTAACGTAAAATTTCATATGTCTATTGTCTAAAAAAATTGTAGAGGATAGAGGCATGGTGGAGCATGTTTAGGAGACAAACTGCAGAATGGTGGATATTTTTTTTCAAAGATTTGGGGAGTTTCGGTGCATTTAGAAGAGGAAATCTGCTTGATGTGTAAGTCTGGCCTTTTATTGTTCAAATGCAATATTCCTTGCGCATAGACTTCCGTTTGGTTCGATATTGGACATGTAGTCATTTTTTAAGATGAAATGTAAATGGGATCATCACAGTTGATCTAATACAATTACTTTGTGACGTAATTACATGCGTCTTAGCCAACCGAATTGCGGCAATTACCTTAAAAGCTTATTTTTATTTATAAAAGAGAAAAAAAAACATGAGCATGGGCGACTGATATTAATAGTTCGACACCTGATCTACACATGTAATTGATCATAATTACGCAATATTGATTAATATGTTTATCATTTTTTTTCGGATTAAAGCACTACATACCTAAAATGTAGTAATAAAAACTGAATGCATCTTTTTGAAGCTTCATATTCATGTAATAGCGCTGATAGAAGGCAACTTTTTTTGTATGAAGCACGGACTAGATACTGAAGCTACAAAAAGATGCATTCGGTTATTAATTGAAGTTCAAACTTGTGCTCATAAAGTATAACTCTTTTCGAAAGTAAAGTCTCGAATTTCACTTGCATAACTGAGGTCACTGGATGTGTTGTTCTATATATATAACTAATTTAATTTTTGGTAAAAGTGATTTTGATAGGCTGAAAAATTGATTTATACTTCAATAAACCCAGTTTTTAAGTGTGGGGGCGCCAGAGGGGTACACATAATTTAATTCCTTTCATTTGTTCCTAATTTTAATGTTTTGAATTATTTTTTTAATCAAAAAATGTTTTTGCATTAAATTATAAGGATTGGTCGTAATTTTTTGTTCGGTTTATTTCTTCATGAACCGAAAAAAAAATTACCATCAATCCTTAAACATTGTTAATTATATATAAATACTTCCAATATAATACACATACAAATTAAAGAAGTCATAGAATATTTGTAATTGTAAATTATTTTCTTTAAGGCAATATGTAAGGTATTGCTTTATGCCATGTATTCAACATGAACTTGATGAATTGGTAGAAAGATGGAACAGTCATCACATTTCATTTAGCAGAAATGCAGAGTGTCCAAATGGCCGTCCTATTGTTCTATTTAGTGTACCAGAGGATCACGGTAATTAGTACGGTGTACATTTGTTTAATGTGTGGCAACATGTTGAAAGAAAAGCATGCATATTTTCTTTTCTTTTCATCAACTATTATCTCAGCAAAATAACATGCAAATATAAAGTACTATATAAAATACAGTCAGGGTTCTCAATAAGATTTGAAGAACAGAAGGTGGCACATTTGTGTTATATTCAACCAAACATTTTCAATTGTTTTGCCGTTATGGGGCAAAATACAGGGCGAAATGGACGGTTGTCGCCACAAAATGATAACCCTGCTGTACATGTATTAAAGAATTTATTTTGTGCACAATCAGATTTCGGATAAATGCAAGATTCATTGTTATATTGTTTAGTCTGGTAAAATGCCTTGATACAGTGCATGTTCATTTCTGTAGGAAATCACAGAAATATTTTTTTCAACTGTGTCATAGAAGGTGAACGTTTAGAACCTTTCCAACATCGTTCCAGAAATTGAATGTTTATTTTGATATGCAGCCAAAGAAGTTCTTTAGATTGAAACGTCCAAGTAAATTTGGTGACATTAAAGGGGCATGTTATATTGAATATCAATTGTCATAAGAATTTTTACATTCAATTGGATCGATCCAGATCTGTAAGGAGATCTAAAAGTTAATATAACTTACAACATCATGTTTCATCCCACTGGAACACATCTTGGAGGAACCGGCGCTTGAGGTGTCCCAAATGGTCGACTCTCGAAGTTTTAGGCTTGTCTTTATACAGCATGTTAGTGAAACATGTCTGTTTCAATAAGTCTGGAAGATCGTTTGTCATTCACGATTGCCCAACAGGAGTCCACAAGTCGGTTTAGAATATTCCTTCAAGACCTCATATTGACCCAGATCAGCACATCTCGGCATTAAATTTTGAAGATGTCAATATATACAAGTGTTCATGAATTTTTATAAGACCGCAAAAATTTGGCTAAGATATAAGGGGTAAGAAAAGCACCAATGCCTGAAATTGTAACCGTTCTATTTTATTGTGTTCAAGAAAATCACTGTGTCGAGCAAATTACTATTACAAACACTTTCGTGTGTCAAGCTCCTTAGTGGGTCCACATTCACTTGAAAATACACTTGTTCAAATTTCTGTGGTCGACATGCTGCGGTCGTATCATGTTGTGCTCAGCGTAACCCTTTATTTTCTCATCATGTCAGTATATACATTTACTTGTAAATATGTAAACGCTGGTATCAAGTGTCACTTAATAACTGATTTACACCCAATTACCGTGGCAATTACTGCAGCTATGTTTGTTATGATTTCCAGTTTGTGCACGTGTCTGTAAGTGATTGTTGGTTTTCTTGCTTGAAGATATGTAAATATACTTGAATTTGTGTTTTGATTTCTTCTTTAGGTGGACGAAATTGCCAACAGAAATTTGAACAGGAAGACATGGAATTCGCATTTGCCCAGTGCCAAATTCCAACTAGAAGCGGTTCAATTGAATTTGACAACTTTGCCTCTACCAAATATTTAGAAATGGGGTGGCATGATGCTTCCGACTGGAAAGACGCACTACAAAAATATTTCTATCTAAGAGATGTGTTGCCGCATGCATAGGATTGATACTTATGTTTGATTTTTCTTCCCATTTCAGTAGGAAGAAGTATTAAACGAATCGGAAGAAATAACTACCAATATTCAAACACTTAATCAGTTTTCCTTTTTTCTATATCTCTTTAAGTACATCTGTGTAGTTGTCAAATAGACTGATATCGGATAATTTTCTATTTAATTAAATAGTACTGTCCCCAAATTGTATTTAATACGTATTTACATACTTGCATACATACACACACACCCGTCTTGAAAGGAAGGTACCGGGGTAACTATGCAAAAATAAGGTTGTTGCATTTAGCTCACAAAGGCGTACGAGGTACTACCATCACATTTTTCCCCGTCAACAGTTCACGTTTAATCTTCTCACATACACAAGCAAATATGCTACGCATGAGTCTCGTATGTAGCTAGGTTCATATGTATATTCTGGGTACCTGTGATGTTTCATAGGGGCTCGGCCCACAGAGCTGCCCAGCGCGTCCTCGGGTGGCGGATAGAGGGGACCCTCGTCCTGGGGGTTGTCAGGTTTTAATACGGAAAGCCTGACCGCGGACCATAGTGGGCAACGTGTTGGGAGAATGCCACACTCCTCGCACGTAAAAGAACCCTTCTGCAGAGTTCGAAAAAGAGTAGGCTCCGTGCCGCTGCAGAAGGCTAAATTTGCAACACCCTACCCACCCTCCATTTTTCCAGCGGCAGTCAAAAGCCGTTGCCCCGGTTTCCCCATCCCAGCTGCAGTTTCTATATTTATTTATTTCCTTTCTTTTCTCCTTACTATCTTTCTTTCTTTTTATGATGTATTGTTGAACGTATTCTCGTCCTGAAGATGCTCGAAATATTTGCCGCTGGACGTTAAACAGACAACAATCAATCAATCAATCATATATATATCATATGTCAAGTGTTATACATGAGTTTCGTATGTAAAAAGCTACATACGTAAATCGTGTGTTGAGAAATCATGAATGTCGTATGTGTAGAAAAATGGAAAGTTCAATTACATTTATGATATGAACAATAATAAATATCCTTTCATTAGCAGTTCTTTTCATTGTCTTTACCCATACCTGTTTGTTTGTGTAACATATTGTGGTTTAAATCATACATTTACACACCGGTAAGTTAGAAAAATCAAATACATATTAAAATCGTGCGTGAATTTGCAATTGATAATCATGTGCAAATTACATGCTTTACATATGTAAAATTAGATATGAAAATCATACGAAAATAATTACATTTGATTTACAAGTGAATCGAGCTACATATGACAATCATGTGTTAAACATGTGCCTGTGTAACACTAAAGGGATCATCTGGACCAAACTTTGCTTGAATGGTCCTTATTATTTTTTTTTCAAGAATTTTATCTGTGAAGACCTAGTTTACTTCCCTGGATGCCACAATCTAACTTTGTTTACATAAAGGACCCACACGAAAGTTCCTGATATACGTAATCTGTCATTACTTCAAGAGTTTACGGACACCATTAATTTTTCTTGTCAATAAAGTGGGGTAAAGCTTTACCATACCCATCAGTTTTTTACCTTCAGTTGTATCAAATACAATGTACAAATTGAGAGAATGTTGCAATGGAACTGACGTATTTGTATTTGAAAATAAATTGTTACATTGCTTTCAATCAATTCTTGCACGAATTTTGAGTTCCATTAAATATCTCATCCCATTTTCACAAATAGATGAAAATAAAAATAAATCTGTGTTTACACTGTTAAAGTCAGCGGAGTTTTCTAATGCCTCACCTGCAGGGAAAGGTAAATGACAGGATGTTTGGAAGGCTGCATTGCATTTGGGCGGATTTTGAAAACTTTGATTCTTTCATTTGGGCGGATGCACTATATTTCATTTGGGCGGATTTTTTTTCAGGTATATTCCAGGTATATTATTTGTAGGTAAAAAATTATAAGATTTGTGTAGAAATAACATAAATAATATTAATTTTCAATCGTGCATATGTTGTTGTGAACCGTTGAATTTCTAAACACATCTTACATGTACCAGATAGCTATATGACCAGTTAAAATACAAATCGAACTAGAGGCTTAGGTGAGCCTGTATCGCTCATCTGACATAAATAGGCTACAAATGTCAGCATGATGATATGTCTACTAATGATGGCCATCTTGGATACACTTTTCCCATATGGTCCTTTGTTAAAACTATGTCAGCTGATGCTGGCCATCTTGAATTGAGGTTTGAATCAGGGAAAACAATTTTGCAAGTTTATCCACCCAAGTACTATCCATGCAAATGTTTGCTTGAAATCAGCTTACTGGTTTCAGAGGAAAAAAATGGGTATATTTCCCACAGGGTCCTATGTTAATTAAAACTATGTCTGCTGATCATGCTGATGGCGCCCATCTTGAATATTGGATCTGCACAAAAAACATAAATTTTGCAGAGGCCCATTCAAGGACCATCCATGCAATGTCTGCTTTAAATTGGTTAACTGGTGCCAGAGCAGAAAATTTCACGCATTTTCCCATAGGGTCCTATGTTAAAACTTTGTCCGCTGATGGCGGCCATCTTGATTTCCAATCGGCACAAAAAACATAACTTGTAGAGGTCCATCCAGTGATCTTTCATGCAATGTTTGCTTTGAATTGGTTTACCAGTTTCATAGAAGAAATTTATTAACATTTTCCCATAGGATACTATGTTAAAACTATGTCCGCTGATGGCGGCCATCTTGAATTTCCAATCGGCACAAAAAAACACAACTTTTGTAGAGGGCCATCCAATGATCATTCATGCAATGTTTGCTTTGAATTGGTTTACTGGTTTCAATGGAGAAATTTTGCTATATTTTCCCATAGGGTCCTATGTTAAAACTTTGCCCGCTGATGGCGGTCATCTTGAATTTCTGATCGTCAAAAAAAACATAACTTTTGTAGAGGTCCATCCAATGATCATTCATGCAATATTTGCTTTGAATAGGTTTACCCGTTTCAGAGGAGAATTTTTTTAACATTTTCCCATAGGGCCCTATGTTAATTGCTATGTAGACATGGACTTGTAATTGTGAATATATGTTGAGGTACTTTTCTAATGAATTGGATACATTTCAGGTTGATTTTTACTGTGTGTCTAACTTTGTTTTTATTTTTGTCTTTGACCGTATATAGGGGGAGGGTTTGGATCCAAGAAAACTAGTTTAACCCCGCCGCATATTGTTTGCGCCTGTCCCAAGTCAGGAAATATGGTCACTGGCATGTACTTGTCTCGTTAAAACAATTTTAGTTTCTTTGCCTTACCTGATTATCTGATATAGTATTGTGCTCACTGATTAATCCACTTTGCTTTTAATGGGGCGATTTAGAGCTTGCTGCATGGTGTGGGAATTCCCGCTTGTTGAAGATCGTGTGGCAATCTCTAGATGTATGTTTTATCGAGCGGTAACTTTGGAGATGGGAGATTGTCTCCTTGACATTAACTCCATATCCGTTCTTTTTCATATTGAATGAATTTAGTATGGTCATGAGAATATATGGCATTAAACCATTTGTTAGGACTTTTGTCTCAGAAAATAACCACACAATATGCTAAATGCCTCTTTTTACGTTGTATTTGATAAAAAGCTTGTTCTGTTTCGACTTCAAGAACAACCAACAAATCAAAATGATGCTAAGCATTAAATAGCACTAATTTTCATATATCTGATAAAAAGAACAACAAGTCTAGCTATCATTTATTTCCTAATACATGTAATAGTTATAGGGATAACTGGATAAAATATTGAAAGGTGATTAGCCAAAACTGTCAGAAAAGAAAAAAATTGCCAACGAGGTTGTCCGAAATAATTCTGAACAGTGACCACACAAGATACTAATTCCACCGTAACATTTTCACAGTGGTTTCATAACAGCATTTATTTGCAAAAATTGTCACTAGTAAGTTCAGTGTAATTTTGTTTTCAGTAGTTTCATTGGAGAATATTACATTGCAAAAGACTAACGAAACACGGATGACAGACGCCCAGTGGTAGCAACAGTCGCACGTCCCTTGATTAGAAGAGCTAAAAATCAGAAAAAAAAATTCTCAAATCAGCAAAGCAAAACCGTTCAAACAACTCAAAACTAAACCATTATGTTCAGCTGCACATTGTTCTTTACAGTGGCAGCATTTGAAAACTCAATGAGAGCTTATAAATATATAAACTAAATATAACAAAAGCAAGGCAAGAAATATTCCAAAAATTCCTACAAACACAAAATTCCGTCCAAATAGAGATTCTGCCATGAGTCAACCAGACTCTTCTAAAGCTTCAAAAATATCCATACTGCTACTGGAGTCCAAAGTAATCATTCATGAAAGCCATATCGAAAATTCCAAACATTTTCTCTTGAGACAGACCTGATCGCACAGGTAATATAAGCTGGTTTATGCATGTCGACGCTGTAGGGAAATTCCCTCTACATTCCGCGAAATCGATTGATGGTTGGGTAATGAATCCAAGGACTGGAACTATAGCTGATCCTGTGGCAAATTGCAAGATGTGCTCAAGGGTCATATTACCTCTCCTTCCAGCTAAAAGATATTAAAATATGATTTTATGCTTGTTACATTTTTCTCTTAATGTTCTGCATTGAGTCATAAATGAAATATATATTTTATTTATTGAAAATCATGGTAGTCATCCACAAATCCATACAGGGATTTAAGCATGTTAATCACAGCTGGAACAGGAAATGCATACAGTAGTGTGTTTCCAGATAATCAATTACTCAAAAACACCTTACTCATAGCCCTGAACTAGATATTATTGTTATAAAAACAACTATAAAGGAAATGGGATGAAGAGGGTGTTAACAACCTGAGTTCATGAATTTAAAAACAGTTCGCCTACAAGAATGATGATATTGAAATCCACTTTTGTTCAAATAAATAAATTGCTGGTCAACACCCCCCTGTAGTGGTAGGTCACTGATATTTGGTATCCGCCTTTGTTCTGAGGTGTACATGTCAGTCAGGTACCTGTCACCTGAACTTTACCTCATTTTCACCCTTCATTAACCATGTTAAGTTTTCGTGATTGGATTAGTTCCTGCATAAGGGAACTGTAGGTCACCGATATTTGGTATCAGCTTAGTGATGTCTCACGTACTATAATATGCAAACATGTAATATTCCATGCACCATGCAAGTGTATTTGAAAGAAGAGACATGTATCCAGAAACAAAGACAGTATTTGGCCACAGCTTGAATGAAAGAAGATATTTATAATGATATGAATACATACAATAGATAACACATGCAAATTTGGTCGCCGTTTTCAAATATTGAGCAGACCACAAAATATAATGGTAAAATTCTACCCCTCGTTGGAGACACAGAGAAAGTAGGAATATTCTAACAAAGAACATGCTTCACGAATTACTACTGTCGCATAGTGAAAACATTACCAAACTATATCCATACAAAAGATTCAGTACACATTTGAACACGACAGTACGTAGTATCAAAAGAACCAACACATCACAAAAAAAATCGGACTTTAAAAGGTGACTTATTATAACCAATGCAAACAACCATCAATATAATCAGCTAAGAGACGGCAAGCTTTTTAGAAAAGCTATTACTTGTCATTTTAAAAAGATCAGTGTATCATTGTTACGGGTCTGTTACATAGATTAACAGTTTGTTATGTATCCGTGTTCTGATCTATGCAGTGTTTTTTTTTTTCAGTTCAGTTGCAGATAGTTACTTTAATACCAGCAGAATCAAATAGTTTTCAAATTTACATCGATGAAATATGTTTAGGTTAATTTAAACTTTAAATTCCAATCTACTCCGCATTTTAGTACATACGTCATAAAGTAATTGAACTTTGATTTAATCAATTATAATATGAATGTTGGTATATTTCAAATATTTTAGTTCATGTACATGTATCATATCTCGTATCTCGTGTCTTGTATTGCTGTATCTCGTATCTCTGTATTGTCTTTACACCTTCCTGAAAATCTCTATTATTATTTCCATAGCTTTACTGTGTACTATACCTTTCATTTACAAAACGTATTGCTTTGTTTAAATGTCATTATGTTAGGTCATGTTAGGCATTTTAATGAGTACGTGATGACAGATTTAGTGTTTTACTTAGCCCTTTTATAATAAGGGAAAGATATGAAATTTTGCATTGAGTAGGCTGTACATCCAGAAAATATTCTTAACAACGTAAAACTTATTTCAACGTCGAATAAACCGATTAAACCAGTAAAAAGCATTTCTTCAGTGTAATTCCATGTTTAGATATCAACCTAATTTAAACTCAAAAATGCAACGTTTGTCTGCCGCGTTAATGGAAAATTTGAAGATGGCTTCAGCAAACAGAAAGTGTTTTTAATGTATGCTGCAGGTATATATCCTTGAATATAAAACTCGTCATGAAATCGGCAGATGCAAGGACCGACTGACGGACAGATCGAGATAATTCAGTACTAATGAGCGGATATAAATATGAAAAAGTTAAAAAAATATTGCTAGAAACCAAAGTTTTGTAATGGACGAACAAGGTTAATCCAGTACATCCCCACCACAAATAGAAAGATAACGAAGAAAACACCCCACATCTTTATACAAAAGAATGCTAAATATAAATTGTGGCGCGCTTTTTGATAAATTTTGTACGTGTAACAGACAATATTTTATGTATTGCTGATGTTTAAGTTTTCAACTTTACAAAAAGATAATGCAATAAAAAAATAAACTTACATTTTCACCTATTTCCTCTAGAATCTAACATTTATGTAGGGTGTTGACATAGAGCGTTTTCGTGGCTCTTTTTCCTTTCACAACAGTTTCTCCTCACTACAAAAGTTGACAGAGATTTATACCTAGTATTTCTCCACTGAAATGTCCCAAATTTGTGCAGCAAATTATTCTTTTATGCTGTGTGGTATATCGGCGATCGTATTTCACTTCTTGCGAATTTTACAAATTGTACAGATTCTTTCGGTGACAATTCAACCTCTTTACATATACAAGCAAAAATTTATGGGAAGCATTTGGTTTCATTAATTTATTAATTTATTTCGCTGTCTGTAAATTTGCTGCAGCAGTTTTTAGGGGCAAATTTTATTTTTTACTTATATTTTGTGCCGGCTGATATAGGTCATCGTATGAACGAGATAGTATAGATATATATGTTCTACCAATGACAAATGATTTTATAATACATGTATATATGTATGAAAAATACTACTAGATTATTTCACTGATTTCATGTCTGATAAATCACGTTAGTGTTTTACAAATGTATCATTCCACTAATAATTGCAAGTCATTATCTTTTTAAGTTTATTTTAATAAATCGAAAAGTAAATGTATTGTTATTTCTGGTATTTGAAATAAACTTGTACCTTGTTCCTTTTTAACTTTTTATTTATTTGGTTATTATGTTTTCAAAGATGAAATCTTTCCGATATTTCTATCCCTTCCTTCAAGTTAATTTGTTTGTTTGAATGAAGCTCAGGAATAAAGTAGCTGTATAAATTTTATTGATGTCAGCAAATTTCGGCAAGTAACGCAAAAAGATTTGCCTAATTGTAGGATCATAATGTTTTCTGAGGAAGTCAGGAATGCTCGGAAACCAAATATGACCCTTGCAAACCAGTTACCTTGATCTTGGGTCTACTGAACCCCAAAACAATATGGTTCTTTTTCCTATATTAGAGTACCATCTAACCAAGTTTGCTGGACATTAAATACATAGAACGTTAATGTACAAAAATATGATTCTCTGGTTGATCTTGTTATAACAACAATGACTTTAACCTTTAATTGCAAAATTAATAATTTTTCCCCTTGCAAGGGGTAATATCTGACTTCAAATGTGTAGAAGCTACTGCCTTGAAAATTGCGCCAGCTCGCCCTTCATAGCAAATGAGCTGAACAAGTGTGGCCGGAATCTAGTTGACAATGAAACACACCGAGTAAGAATATT
>JAOXYJ010051171.1:0-12040 GCA_028566555.1 Lithophaga nigra
CCTACACACACACACACGCACGCACATATATATATATATTAATTCCGGTTCAATGTACATGTGGCATATAAATTGACCTTTTCAATATTTTAGGTAGCCTATGTATATTTTTAAGTTTATTTTATTCGTGTTTGTAATTGAACAAAAGATTGTTTATAAAATTGACTAAAATTAAACGTTAGTTAAATCATGGACATGAATTGGTTCCCAGTAATTGCTTCCCCACGACTGCAGTGCATTAAAAAATCAAACTTTTGAAATTGGTGTTATATGTAACAGAGAAATGGTGAAAAGTTTTTCAAATTTGTAGAATATGGAAATAGTTGAAATTAAAGTTCCATTTTCCATATGCATTTTGGTGAATTTGAAATACATCTGGCGACAGTCTATCAGAGTAAACAATTTCCCCTTTTATCCTAACCTTGAAGTGGTAAAATGACCCTTTCAGCTGTTAAAACAATAAATATATCTCTTGAGGGTCAAGGTTTTACAATGATAAATGTAAAACCGAAAACCAAATTGCCAATGAAATGTTGAAAAATTTCAAGATTTTTGTACTGTTGAACCCTATAGGGAAAGTGGTTCAAATTAATTGGGATGCTATTCCTACTTCATTAAATAAGATATTACTTCCTAAAAACTGGTTTGATCGAAATTAAAGAGTTCCGGTCAACTGTATACTAAATCACGCCTCACACTTAATTCGATAATAAAGTGTAAAAACCATTTTTAAAATTTATGTTCATTTTCATATCCTTTCTTCGATCAATTCAAAGCTTCAGCGAAGGACAGTGGGTTAATGCCGAATTGTGCAATCCGCCATATATATTGCGGAGACCAGTTTTACAGGTTGACTGTGTGGAGAAAAAAGCCGGCTCTCGCCAAGGATCGGATACTCAAATTATAAACAAAAAGAACAGACTTTACTTTTAAAAAGTATAGCCAAAACCAGCTTATGATATATTTACACGAAGGAGATAAAGCTTAATTTTAATGTAACTTGAATAATTTTACCAACAGGAAATTTATGAATTAAACTATTTAAGCAATTCCTGGCTACTGGCCTTGTGATATCATCTGGAGATAAACAGTCCACCAGCAGTCGCATTGACCCATCACCGATCGAATGTCTGGTCATTGGGCTGATGATAGCATCTGGGGACGAACAGTCCGAGCAGCCGTGGCATTGATCCATGGCCGAATTTCTGGCTGCTGGGCTGGTGATATCATCGGAGATGAACAGTCCACCAGCAGTGACATTGACCCATAGCCGAATGTCTGTCTACTAGGCTGTTAATATCATCGAAGGACTAACTGTCCATCAGCAGTAGCATTGAGCCATCGCCAATGTCTGGCTACTGGGTTGGTGAGATCATCGGGAGACGAACAGTCCATTAGCACTGGTATTGACCCATAGCCGAATGTCTGTCTACTGGACTGTTGATATCATCAATTGACTAACTGTCCATCAGCAGCAGCATTGATCCATCGCCGAATGTCTGGCCACTGGGTTGGTGAGATCATCGGAAGATGAACACTCAATCAGTAGTGGCACTGACCCATAGCCGAATGTCTGTCTACTGGGCTGGTGAAGCCATCGAGGGATTAACTGTCCATCAGCAGTAGCAATGACCCTTCGCCGAATGTCTGGTAATATCATCGGGAAATGAACAGTCCATCAGCAGTGGCATTGACCAATAGCCGAATGTTTGTCTACTGGGCTGGTAATATCATGAGAGACTAACTGTCCATCAGCGGTAGCACTGACCCATGGCCGAATGTCTGGCCACTGGGCTGGTAATATCTTCGGGAGACGAACAGTCCATCAGCAGTGGCATTGACCTACGGTCAAAATACATTACCACTAGAATAACATTGCTAATTTGACACACCAGATGCATATTTCAACAAATCAAATTTCATCAGTGGTGCTTAAGGCCAAAAGCAATTATTCCATTAGACCAAAACGTAAAATAAAAATAAATATTATACACGCAAAAATAAAAACCCGTGACGTATTTTTTGCGCAAGATATGGGTGCAGTTTGTAATAATACGTCAAAGCTTCCTATCGTGTCATACGATGTTAAATCAATTATTTTTATACATGTCTTTCCTGTTATTTCTTTCTGTTTTAAACCTGCATTATCTAAAAAAGTATAATTACCCGATAACCCTGTAAAGCACTATACTTTTTGATTACTGTTTTCTGCAGCTTATCTGAGATACAAGTTTTTCTTACGTTGCTCTACTGATATATCAATCAAAAGCATTTAATGAGATGATTTAAAAGCCTTTCGTTTTGGTCGATGAACATTTTATCAATAAAGGACGATTGATTTTATAATTATCACTGTCACAGATAATTGATAAATTTGTCTCTTAATTAATTTCCCATAAACAGATCGTGTGTGTTGGATATTTTCGTCTGTAGTGGAATTATTACCTTGTTTTGGTAACGTTTGCGAAACAAATAGTCAATTTCCTCATATTTCTGAGATAACAGCCATTTTGCAGATAAGACGAACAATTTAAACTGGTAATTCACGTCCTACCTGTATCCATTTTAAATAAAATCATAGCAGATATAGAGAATATGAACCTTCCTGATATTTGCTATTTCATAACTGCCTGGAAATTAAGTTGAAATGACTTTTCTGGTACAGATTTTTTGATATTATTTGTTTGTTGTGAGTTATCAGGTACTCGACTACCACCTGGTTTGATACTCTGAAAATCACACTTGTAGCAGAAAATTGTACCAAGTCTTCAGCATGTGTTTATAAGAAGACAGACAGTGAAATGACAATAACAAGGGACGTCTTGTGGCAATTCGTGTTGTCCGGTATTTTATTTATTTATTGTTTCATTTTACCTTAGTTCTGTGCTGTTTAGGTCGGGATTTATATTTTCGAAGATTATGAAAAATTTTATTCTATAGTGAATATGTCCATTACCAATTAGATGTATACAGATCAGCCTTCTACCATTTCCTGTTGCAAAAGCATTAAAACACTTGATTTCTTTACCCTCTATACCACCATACCGGAGCTCTTTTTTTAGGAAAGACGAGGAGCGACGATAAGAGATAATGCTTTCTGCATTAACCACCACTCCGAATCTAACAACAAATACACTGAAGAAGATATCATAAAAATGTTAGATTTTTTATTCGACAACATATTTGTCAAGTTTGGTGGGTTATTGCTTCAACAAACTACGACATTTTAGTGGCAGTGTACTCCTCTCCTCGCTGCCCTGTTTTCTATTCGTATAAAGCATACTTCCTTGAAGGGCTACTCAAGATAAAGAAAGAAAATTGACCCAAACCTTTAATTTTAGGTGATGTCCTGTCACTGAACAGTTCACGATTCAGTGAGCTTGAGAATAAGGATACTACCGACACCCTCTGTCAACTTCATACCTGAGCCTTCACCTCGAAATTGACTCTGGAGGAAGACTACGAACTAAACTCGTACCACAAACGTGATGACTTCACCTTTCTAATTTTCGACTTCTCAATCAGTAGGGATATTCCAGTAGCACCTGCATATGTAGTTTTCATTTCGTAGCTCATACATTATTCTAGAGCTTGTGATCTGTACCATGATTTTATGGACAGGGCTCACCTACTGACGAATAAGTTACTCAAACAAGGGTATGTTGTTCCCAGGATGAAGTCATATTTTAAAACGTTCCATAGCTGTCACCATGTCATATTTTCTTACATTTTTGATGTGAAGTGCTTAATCTTTATATTAAGCTGGTTTCGCATCTAAGGCCTAGTAAAATTTCAATTTGATTCATTCCCCTGTCATCCCAAGGCCTAGTAAATTTTTATTTGATTCATTTTACTGTCATCCCAAGGCCTAGTAAAGTTTTAATTTGATTCATGCCACTGTCATCCCAAGGCCTAGTAAATTTTTATTTGATTCATTTTACTGTCATCCCAAGGCCTAGTAAATTTTTATTTGATTCATTTTACTGTCATCCCAAGGCCTAGTAAAGTTTTATTTGATTCATTCTATTGTCATCCCAAGGCCTAGTAAAGTTTTAATTTGATTCATGCCACTGTCATCCCAAGGCCTAGCAGAATTTAATTTGATTCATTCTACTGTCATCCCAAGGCCTAGTAAATTTTTAATTTGATTCATGCCACTGTCATCCCAAGGCATAGTAAAATTTTAATTTGATTCATGCCACTGTCATCTAAGGCCTAGTAAATTTGATTCATGCAAATGTCATACATTCTTCCACAGCAGTATTGTTAATTACATTAAAATACGCTGTTTGTCATATTTTTGTATTAGTTTCACAATAAAAATGTACTAGATCTGAAACTTTAAGTAACTAATCTATCAAAATAATCTAAATAAGATATGTAAGATACTCGAAAGAAAATTGGTTTAGGTCGCTCAAATGCCCGTGTAGGTACTATCAATCTTTTCCCATATATGCATGTATTTTTAATCAGGCAAGACAATCATATTACCATCCTTACTAAGAGCCTTCAAAAATACTTTGATTTCCACTCTAAGATATGTCTTAGGATAAATCTATGCAACAGCGTCCTATCTTATTACGTATATTTGGACACTTTCATTTACACTGCCCCTGAAATATACATTTGTATTGTATCAACCTTAACGCTCTACAAAACTAACTAGCAATTGAGGAAATATTTTTACACAGGAAAAATAGCTACATATGCTTAACATATGTTTTACATAAACATATAATTAACAAGTATTCTGAACATATGTTAAACATGAAAAGTGAGCACACATATGTTTATGAACATATAGCCATTTGAATCGACCAGTAATTTTTTTGGTTCGTTTTTACGTCATTTAAGGATTCGTTTGAGGGGACTGGTATGATAAGCCCAAAATTGATTTTCCAACTGCTCACTGAAGACTGATTATTCGGAACCTGTCAGCCTCTGATGTAACCTCCGATTATTTATGATGGCATCTATTATTACAAACCGTGCCTAATCCCTTCTGCATGGAATTCGGTAATTACCGTAATTTTTTTTGTGAAGATACAAACACAAAATTGCACCAAACCCAAACCCCAGAAGCGATTAAGCCGCGATCTTAAAATTAAGTCCACCGTCAGACAGTTTAACAACATTACAGGTAATATCCAATGCATCAGTATTCACAATCAGAAAATAATATGCTCATCTGGTTTTAAACTGACAAATCTGCAAGAACTTGAAATGGTCATCTCAAAATTCCTGTCAGCATGAAAAACATACACTTGATGAAAGACTGTCTTAATCATTTGTGAACTGTTTTGCTTTGATTATATCAGTTGCTTCGAAAATGTCACCTTCATGTCATTGGTATTTAAAATCAATTTCACAGTGTTCATGTTAAATTATGCTCTTCATTAGTGGCCAGCTTCATCTGGAATTCTGGTTCGCATGAAAAACACAAATTTGGTTGTAGACTGTTGATTAATCATTAACAGTTTGGTTTAGTGGTCAATTTTTTATAAGAAGATGACTTTTAATTGTCCTGCACAGGGTCAAAGGTTAAAATATATTAAACGATGGCAGCAATCTTAGAATTTTGACTGGCATGAAAATCAAAAATGTGGTAAAGGATCATTCAATGATTATTCGCAAACAGTTTGGTGTAATTGTCTCAGTTCTTCCAAGAAGGAGATTTTCAAGTGGATTTTCAACAAGCTTTAATGTTAAACTATGTTCCAGGGTGGCAGCCATCATGGAATCCAAATCGGCACCAAAACACCATTTTAATGAAGGACCTTCCAGTGATTATCCACAGATATGTAAAGCTTCAAATGTTTTAGTCCTTTCAAAGAGGAAGATTTTCAAATGCATTCCAAAACGGACCAATGTTTAGCTTTGTCTCGCAATGGCGGCTATCCTGGATTTCATATCAGCACAAAAATATAATTTTGGCAGAGGACCTGTCAAGGATCATTCACACCATAAGATAATTTCATTCACATTGTAATTTCTGAAAACACATTATTGGCTCTGGCTTACCTGTCGAACGTCTGATAGAAACGAAAACCACACTTGTACAAAGGACCTCTAAACGCATTGGTTGCTAAACTGCAATCGTGGCACAGGGTAAACATAGGGCCCTATGGGAAATAGATGTCAAATCGGGTAGAACGACACTTGGATGGCTCCCTTTTAGAATTATATATATATTTTCAGTGTCCCCAACTCCACCCAGGATGGTTTCCATCGTGAAAGATCTTTAACGTAGGACCCTATGATATAATGTGCTAACATTTTTTTTCTACTCTGAAAGCAATAAGCCAATTTAAGCCAGACTTGACTGGGATGGTCCTTGGGTGGTCCCCTTCAAAATTTTATCCAAAGACTCTGGCTTCCTTCCAAGATGGCCACCATAGCTAAATATAGTTCAACACAGGATCATATGGAAATATGTGTAAAAATCTTTATGTTCCTGGTCTTCCTGTGAAATTGGTACTTTTGACAGTTTGGGAAATTCAAGTTGGACATAAATGTACCAAATTTATTTCTTTTAAAATTGATAGTGCAAGTTTGTATAAAAAAGAGCGAAATTGCAAATTGAATGATTTTAGCCAAGTGAGCCTCTTGTTTAAAGTATATGTTTAATTTTTGGTTAGCTTGTGCAAAAATATTTGATCAATCTTTTTTGTACTTCACGAACATATGAGGAACAAATGTTCGTATGTTTATAAACATACGTTTAACTTGCGTTTGTGTATGAACATAAGTTTAACAAACGTATGATTATGAACACACATTTAACATCAGTTCAACGTATGTTCCTAAACATGTGATAAACATACTGTGCTTGTTTTCCATGTTTAACATATGTTTAAGGACATATGTTTATCATATCAGCTATTTTTGCTGTGTAGATATAGTCGTAAACGGATTCATTATAATATGACGATGCATCTGGGATTCACTCAGTGAAACAAGGATTTATTTCAGACAAACATACAAAGGAATGGATTAAGTATGCTTGAAAATGATACAATGTTCTCATGTTTAAAGATTGACAATACGCTTTCTGCATAAAATGTTTGATTGACAGAAAGAGCGAATGAAGTGTTCCAAAAAGGGGACGATTTTGTGCAAAACTATTTTTGTTGTGTATCTTCTCAAGTAATATACCTCTGTACTACATCGGCGATCTGCAATATAATAAAATGGACAGGGCGGCGAGTATTTTGACCTATTGTTGTCATGTCCATATTTCTATTATCATAGAAATTCCAAACACTGGTAAATCAGGGTCAGATGTGTAGGTATCAACTGAAGTTTTAAAGTTCAGGAAATAAAACGTCCTTTGCCAAAAAGAAAAAAAAAAGAAAAAAGAAAACCTTGATCTATGTTGAAATTAAAAGTTTTAAGGTTTATTATTATTAACGTTTAAATGAACTCTGTTAAGTAGACATAGTAATTTGTGGTAAATGTCTTTTTGAATACAAGAATCTATGCAATGCAGAACTTTGTTGTCATTTCAGATATAAGCTGTCCCTCAGAAGTTGATGCTTATAACATTTCATGGAAACAGACTTATCCCGGAATGACGGCAAAGATGGCTTGCCCTGTGGGCTTTCAGGGTAAATCAAAATTACACCTAAAACAGTTATTATATTGAAAGCTATGCACTACATTAAGATATCTATACTACCTTAGAGAGCACTAGCCAGGTTTTTCAGGGAGCTCGTCTTGTCTCAATTTTATTTTCGGATTTTTTTTTTTTTTGGATTTCCGCAGTTGTGTGCGTAGTTAATCCGTTGTTTGTAATGGTTTTTTCCCTGTGATGGCCGATTTTATGATTCAGTTATTCTTCTCATTCTATGTAAATGTAATTGAGTGTGGGTTAATTTCAGAGTTCATGTAATTAGCGTAATTGTCATAGGAGGTTGTGTTATGAAATTAACCGATATATGGTAATTGAAAGAACAGAATGCCGGCCATCTAACTGATGGGAAAATTTTAAACCCAGCCTTTGAAATTAGTAGTCGCCCACTCCCAATGGCGAGTACTTTTCTTGTGCCACTTAGCAAGCAATTTCCAGTGCCGCACTGGGGTTGTTTCAGTCTGGTTCCCTGGCTTTAACGATATTAATCTTAGTTCTTTAGAAACGGCACCAGTTTGTTGATCATGTTGATAAAGTTAAATGGGTCAGGCCCACTAATTATGTCTTCACAGGAGGCAATTTTACATTTTGGGCTGTCTTCTCTCACGTATCGTTCAAGCATGCCAAATCTCGAAAATGAAAGGTATTAATTCATGGATTCACTGTAAAATTTCGCAGTTCAAAGTGAGATTTATTTTTCGCAAATTTTAAAACCTTGAATGGTTGTCACAAAAATATCCCTACGCCTGTTGAAAAGTTTTGGCTCCAGAAAAATGATCCAAAGGGGTTTAATAAATTATCTGAATCTTTTCTTTCATTAATATTCAATGTATTCTGCTTTCAAAACAAATGTAACATCTCAATTCCAGCCATTTGTTACATCACTGCTTCAGTAGCAACAGTAGCAAGAAATGTTTTGTTTATGTACTACTTTCGTATCCCTTAGTTCAAAGTTCAAAGGTCTTGAACCAAATAATCCTATCGCATCGTCCTCCGTAATGTTGGATAACTTTAAAGTCGGAGATTCATATTTTCTAATTGATCATGTTAAGCCTTGTATAAATCTTGAATTATTTTGACTGATTTTCTTTCTTTTTAGCTCACCTTGAGCAAAGAGCCGTGTGGGCTATTGCCATCACTTGGCGTCTGTCATCGTCCGTAAACTTTGAAAAAATCATCTCCTCTGAAACCACTGGACCAATTGGAAACAAACTTTACATAAATTTTTCTTACAGTATCTAATTTGTCAATTATATCCAGGGTTTTGATCAGTCAACATATATGGCCGCTGTTACTGTAAATAAAACAGAGGTCAGAGAAAGTGTTTGGCCTATATTTCGAAAATTATAACGTAGAGAGAAAACCTTTACCTCAAAACGATCAGCATGCCAAGTTCTACCATTCTCTCTATTGGACCAAAATCGTTATGGCCCTCTAATGACGATTTTTACCATTTTTTTCATTTTCGGCTATTATCTTGAAAACAACAATAGATACAGAAAATCTATAGACAGCAAAAATGACCAGCAAGTCAAGATCTACAAACGAGTCTGCATGACCGAAATCGTGTCACCTCCTTATATGAGTTATTGTCCTTAAATGACGTTTTTTACCCATTTTTGCGTTTTTGGCTATTATCTTGAAAATATAATAGATAGAGAGAAACTGTAAACAGCAAAAAATGGTAAGCAAGATATGATCTACCAAATAGTCGACATGAGCAAAATGATTGATCAACTCCTTAAAGGAGGTATTGTCCTTAAAGGACAAGTTTTACCCATTTTGCAAAAATGATCAGCGAGAAAAAATATGCAAATAATCAACATGACCCAAATCATCAACTGAGTCCTAATAGGAGATATTGTCTAACTTAAATAAATATTCATGTACATGTTATTGAATATAAGTGGAGTCGTAACAATTGAATGGAATCTGTATATTATACACCGGTTTTATTTGTATTTCGTGATAATTGTAATATTTTCGGAAATATAAAATGTCACGTCAGGCCAGGTATTTGAGAAAAACTTCGAGTACTACTTTCATTTTATTATAAAACCTGATAATACAGTTATATTACACATGAGAAAAACTAAAAATGTTAATCTATTACCATTCAAAATCAAGACAATGCAGTATCAAATGAAAAAATTAACACTAAAATGTTGGCCCTAAAAATTCATGTGGCTCCTAAATTTGATTTTTGGGGTTAAGTTAAGTTCAAAATTCTGAAACTTTGGAGAAGTGTCTGGACAAAATAACAGCAGAAAGAAGTAACTGGTGGCTTGATCAGGTATCGCAAAAAGGAGTAAGGTTTCCTCTCGAGCTGCGTGACTCCACAGTAAAGATGTCTTCTTCGATTCGATACATTTGTTCAGCAAGAATGCGAATACATGTAGTTTGTATGGAAACCTCTATGACTGAATTATTCCAAGTACAATTTGGAAAGACGGAAATTTACTTTTGAAATTTCGCTGTGATAGTTAATTCTTGCATATTATTGGACATTACTTTTTAAATATTCTCAGGAAGTGTCAATGCAGAACTGGCTGCTTTGTATTCCAAATACATGTATATATGGTCTTATGACACTGACCGAATCTACATTGCCTATTACTCTTGTTTGGTAAAAATTACACTGTAGATGTTTAGCAGTTAAATTTTAATTTAAATGAATTTTGTTATATAATTTTCACATGATTTAAAACAGGACAGGCTGAGAGGCACTGCTCAGTCGGGAATTGGAGTATGACAAGCTTGGTGAATTGTTCTGGAAATGAGCTTTCAAATATATTGAAACAAGTAAGTTTAAGTAAAATATTTTTCTTCTTGCTCGGCAACATTGTGTATACTTGAGACAAAATATTTCTTTTATTCCTAATATTCATTCCATTCACTTACTTATACGATGTCCTGTTTTACTCAACCAAGAAGATGACATCACTAATACTAATATGTTGACATGTATTCCTGCAGTAAGACGATGTTACCAATGTTTCTGGTAGTATGACGTATATCTCTGAACCAAGACTAAGACTAAGATACCAGTGAATCTTTTGAACTGTATCTATGAGCTTAGACAAAGTTATATTTTGATATGCACCCTAAATGAAGATAGTGATACCAGTAGATAACTTATGACACCAGTGGATAACTTATCCCTATTTCTAATATGGCTGGCTTTAAAAGAAGCTAAACTATAGGTAAAATCATTAATAAACCAGAATTTACATACATTTGGTTTTCTTTAGAAGTGTACATATCTATCCGACAGGTGAATATTTTGTATGTAAGTAACTTACAGGGTGTACATGTCATTCTGGCAGGTGTCACATTGACAGTGATTTCATTTATGCTTCATTGATTATTAGGGTCTAAGTCAATGCTTCATTATTATACAAAATAGGTCAATGGTATTTGGATTTGGTCTGCGAAATGATATTAAGATTTACATGCACTTACAGGGTGTACATGTCAGTCTGTCTGGCAGGTGTCACATTGACAGTGATTTCATTTATGCCTCAGTGATTATTGGGGACTCAGTCAGTCTTTCTATTACTATACTTAATAGGTAAATAGTATTGGGTGTGTGAATTGATTGTCACTGTGAGCAATATTTCCCAGCTAGTGTTTATTGTAAGCATCTGTGATTAGAACAGTTGCTCATTTAAAGCGCATGACAGTACAATGAGGTTTGGTATGGGAGCTTTTCAATGTTCAGTCATAAAGGGCATGAATGTAAGTGGCTATACTCGTAATATATATAATACCCTGAGACACTTGCGCACATGTAAAATTCACAAAGTAGGTTATAGAAAAAAGGATATGCACAGTTGAAGTTTTTATGAACACAAATATACACCCTGAACTGTCCAAATAGCTTTGTTATTACATGTATGTTGTATGTTAAATGTTTATATGGTATTTTAACTATATTCATATAGTCCATTTTCAGAATCTTTCTGTTATGATTAACCTAAAATATGGTTCTTTAAATGTTAATGGGTTAGCGAATGGTGAAAAAAGAAGGGAATTTTTCTGTTGGTTATAAGACAAGAATTTCAATATTTATTTCTTACAACAAACACATTTCCCTAGAGTTAGAAAAAGTAATTATAATTCACAAAGTGCTGGTATTGCAATATTATTTAATGATAATTTTGAATTTTATATCAATAATGAGAATATTATTATAGCCAATTATTATGGTCTTAAATCTAGTGCTGGGAAAAAAATAGACAAAAAAGGGCGATAATGAGAAACTTACTAATTGTAAAATTACGGAAAAAAGATGATTTTTTTACGGTTTCTATTACTTTAGTAATGTCTGGCGAATTTATAATCCCATGAGCCTAAAGTTTTCGAGGCGTGAAAAAAATCCGGCAGCTCAGTGTAGGCTTGATTATATTT
>JAOXYJ010051281.1:0-12039 GCA_028566555.1 Lithophaga nigra
AAGAATTCTAGGACGATGAAAACATGGAAATGGCAAAAAAAAAAATAACCAGAACAGGGATTTTTATTACTGTCATTTTTTCCTTGTGTGGGCCCCCTCTCACGTAGGAGAAACAGAATTCTCGGAGGCCACTTTGTGCAAAGAAAATTATCCTGCAAGTTTTCGGTAAAAATAGTTAGGATCAAGCATTTATAACAGCCTCTCCCCCTCTAAAAACTAAATGGTTCTGCCCTAAATGGTATAAGATGCAAACAGTTCATAGTGAACTTTAGTTAGGTACATGTACTTGTATGAAAGCATATAGATTGTATCTATTTGA
Organism: Lithophaga nigra; assembly: GCA_028566555.1. Classification (NCBI taxonomy): domain Eukaryota; kingdom Metazoa; phylum Mollusca; class Bivalvia; order Mytilida; family Mytilidae; genus Lithophaga; species Lithophaga nigra. Next base: position 320 of record JAOXYJ010051281.1, read on the forward strand.
ATTATTGAAAAGAAAATAAGTAAAATTCAAAACATATACACTGACAGTGACATTTCAGTGATAATTAACGTAGTTAACTGATGTCTCTTGGGTAAACTACAACAAAATACAAACTACACAAATGTAGACTATATATAAAATATATATTGACTAACAACAGTGGTGGTGGCTGTGTAATAAACCTATTATGACAACCTATTGTTTATAATTGTACAGAAATGAGAGTGATGCGTAAATAATTCAAATGTAATTCTAGATACATTTATTCCAAGATATGTAAATACGTCATGGCACTATTTGAACAATGGCTGGGAATAAACAGGGTCGCCGTCTAATATCTTTTTAATCAATGTTAAAATAGAGGATTTATCGTCGATAAAAGGGACAAAAGAGGCAATCGCTATTTTAACATTACATAGAAATCTTTACACAAAAACAAATATTTTAAAACTTAAATGTAGTCAATAAAATCAGTAAACGGTCTGCATTGGTTTTCGTTTTCCCTTCTCCTGAAATAATTTATTTTTTATTTCTGTATGATCGCTGATTCGATACATATACATTGTTCATGATTCACGTATTAGAAAATAATATGTATTTTATCAATTTTTGATTAATTATTCTATATGTTTGTCTCTCTGTATTCTTCATGCTGAAGAAGGACGATGTGCAAATTAACACACACACACACACCCAAAAAAATTCTGTCTTTAAATTAGCATTAATAAGACATCCAGCGGGTTCAAGAAGCTGCTAGTCCGCGCTGAGCTGAAATCTTTATTTATAACCAAATATGGTACACGATTAGCCCCAGTGGATATTCTTTCAAAAGATAAGATCCAGGAAATGCTTCATGAACTAAAAGAAGCAGGTATTGTGATAAAGGCTGGAGATATGGTGCATCTGAACGTTAACTGTGATACGCGAGAAGTTAAGACAGTCGGTATTACAAAAATAGCTGTGATACAGAAGTAGCTATCGATATAGGGGCATTTCAGTTATTACTGTTATATGCACGCAGTAGATATATCCTCTCCAAAAAAAAAAAGAAACGCAACATGCCATGCAATTATTTTTTGCAAATACACAATGTATTAATTTTCATTTGATACGTATAATAACGAAATAAGAACATGATCATTGTAAAATTTCGATGTCCGATGAAGAAACACGGCTTTTGATCACATGTGGCCTTTCCGGGTCATCATGTATAACGCTGCACGAAGAAGGCGTACTGGAAAACGAGAACAGATGCAAGGGTGAATCTTGGCTTATTTTTAAGAGCGTGTGATGGGTATAAGCTAGATGCTGCAACCCGGAATATCTTTATTTGGCGTCTTTAAGCCGGCGAATTCCAGAATGCAGTTGCCAGACTTTATAACGTTCACCGGAGTACGATTTTTTCGACTCTGGCAACAGTACCAACAGTACGGATCAACAGCTGACCGTCAACGTTCTGACCGCACTAGAATCACCACAGCAGCCCAATACCAGTACTTCCGGTCCATCACCTGAGAAATCGAACTGTGAGAGCCACAGAAACAGCCTCGGATATTCCCGATGTTCGAAGAATATCGGTACAAACTGTCAGGAACCGCCTACGTGAAAATGCCTTACGCGCCAGACGACCTTAGTTTGGTTCTGTCCTTAGACGACACCACCGTCTGGCAAGAGTCCGACGGTGCGTATGGGACCTGCAGAACTGGAGGCGCGTCTGGTTTAGCGATGCAGAGACGAGATGGCCGTATCCGTGTGTACAGACGCCGGAACGGACGTTTTCGCAAGGAATTGTGGCGTCGAGGTCGACAATTTCGGCGGAGGAAGTGTGATGATGTAGAGAGCTATATCCTACATCCAAAGAACACGGTTAGTGCATATCCATGGCAACTTAACCGCCGCTCATTACAGAGACGAAATTTTATGACCTCATCTCTTGCCCGCTATAGACCTCCGTAGGGAGATTTTTCGGCACGACAACGCTCGACCGCACACTGCCCGTGCTACAGTGGCTTTTCTGGCGAACCAGAACGTTACAGTCCTTCCTTGGTCGTCTAAATCACAAGATTTGAACCCATTGGAGCATTTATGGGATGATTTGGATTGGCGCGTGTGCAGTCGACATCCGGCGCCGCATAAATCTCCCGAAACTCCAGCAGGCTTTTCAACAAGAATGGCGTAGAATTCCGCAGGACCGATTCGTCGCTTAATTCAGTCTAGGACGAGACGGGTTAGAGCTGTGTTTCAGGCTAATGGTGGGCATAACAGATATTAACATTAGTGTGACGTTATCTGAACGTTTTGAACATTGCTGTGATAAATACTGACAGTTTGACGAATTAAGAGTTCTGAACAATGATTACTTAATATGACGCTTATAACTATATTTAAATTGATGTTGAAAGTTTGAAGTAAATTTTGTTTTTTCACATGCTGCGTTTCTTTTTTGGGAGAGTATAGAATTATCGGTAGCTGCTGTTGTATGCACGTCATGCTAACAGTTGAATTGGTGACAATAGCTACAGCTATGACACATCTTGAGGGTAACTGGAAATCTTTACGAAAGGATAGTAGAGGAAAACCAATAAACGAAAATCTGTAACAAATACTAGTCAGGAAAAAGAACTAACAAATATAATTTTTCAGGCTTGCGTCTTAACATTAAATATTAAATAATTTCTTACGTGTAATTTGTCCTCGAATTCCGTTATTACAATTGTATTCAAATGTATTACATGTTATTACTGAAACTATAGGCAAAACTAGGTCATTCTTCTATTTTCTGCATAAAATGATCCGACAAAGCACAAATACATAAATAATAAATTACTTAAAAAATACGAAGTATTTTTAATGTATCTATTTCATTTTAAAATTTGAAAAGAACTTGATGACCTTCTTCAAAGACTAATCATGTCAAATCGTGAATAGATGACCCCACCCCTTGCAAAAAAAATCATGATTTAATACCAAATGTGTCTGTTATGTCTTGAAACACACAAAAGTCTCAAAACTTTGCAATAAAAAACATTAGTAATAACAAAACCTCTGGGACTATATTCTAAAAGGATTATTACGAATAAGTTGAGGTATACTTTTCCTCAAAGATATGTTCTTCTGTCCCTCACTGATATGTTTTTCTGTCCCCACACAGGTATGTTCTTCTGTCCCTCACTGATATGGTTTTTCTGTCCCCTCACAGATATGTTCTTCTGTCCCTCACTGATATGTTTTTCTGTCCCCTCACAGGTATGGTATTCAGTTCCTCGCAGATATGGTACTATTAACATAACGGATATGGTATTCTGTCCCTCTTCGATATGTTATTCTGTTCCTCACAGATATAGTATTCTGTCCCTCACAGATCCGGTATTCTGTCCCTCACTGATCCGGTATTCTGTTCCTAACAGATCTGCTATTCTGTTCCCCACTGATATGGCATTCTGTCCCTCACAGATATATTATTCTGTCCCTCATAGATCTGGTATTCTGTCAGTCTTGGGTATCTTATTCAGTCCTTCCAAGAGATGGTATTCCTTTCCACGCAGATATGTTATTCAGTACCTCGTAGATATGTAATTCTGTCCCTAACAGATATTCTATTCAGTTCCTTGCAGATATTCGGTCCCTAACAAATATAGTATTCTATTCCTCAGAGATATGATATTATGTCTCTCACAGATCTGGTATTCTGTCTCTTACAGGTATGTTATTCTGTCTCACGAAGATATGATATTCTATCCCAAACAGATATGGTACTCAGTCCCTCGTAAATATGATATTCTGTCCTCACGGATATGGTATTCTGTCCCTCTCAGATTTGTTATTCTGTTCATCGCAAATAAAGTATTCTGTCCCTCACAGATACTCACAGATATAGTATTCTGTCCCCTCACAGATATGATATTCCGCTGGGACAATAGTCCTCAATCTTAGGGCAATAACCCTATATTATACAACAACAATATTCATCAAATATATTCGGACACAAATAGCAATCTTTTGTCCCCCCAGTGTCAGAAAATTTTTAAAACAGGAATGGTCCTTAAAATCCTTTCTTCTACAAATGTTAATCACAATATCAACGAAGCTTTAGCCTACACATAACTCAAAACATATTGTAATCTGCCATTTTTGATCTTATATTATAACTTTATCGCGGTGGTTACATTTAAATTACATATTCACCTCCCCGACCCCTAGTTATTATTCCAAGATTTGTCTAACTGTAATGTAAAAGTTCACTTCATCAACTATTCGACTGTGATGTTTTCAATTATTGCAGCCACAAAGAAAAATATCAATTTCCAGATGAAATTTTGAAAAGTGTAAGTTGATTACAAACATGTGTAAATTAAAATGGCACCTGTTTTTATTGGATTAATCAGATGACTATAGTATGATTACAAGATGTTACCCCACAAAACGATGTACTTGACGTTGTGTAAGGTGAATTATTTACCATGTGTAAGCACCTCCATGTGAATGACATTATGGTCGATTTAATGGTAATTATTATGTATAAAACACTCGTCCTCTCCGTCAGATAAGTACAAACTTGTCATTAAACATTAATCTATTATTGATCATTTATCTTCCTATTCACCCTTTCTTTCTCTGAAGTTATATCGATAAAAGTTTTAAAAACAACTTAAATGTAACACTTTTATGTTCGATGGCAAATATTACATCTTCAATAATAAATATAAAGGGCATTCTCATCAAACAGAACGATATTATTTATCTTTTAAACATTTATTAACTCGCCCAAGATACCGGCAATTTTCCGTTCTCTACTATATGAATACATTGATCTGCGTGTCAAATATAAAACTAAAGATCTCCACTGGGAAACATTTGATACTATTTAAATCCCTTAAATGATGAATTACATTGACAAACATTGACATTGTGACTGTGGTCAATATTGTAAGATATACAGACTCACTGTGTTCACTTACTGAAATTAACAAAGTGTCAATAATGATTTGATTTGTCCCCGTGATAAGATTTTCTCTGAGAGTAGCTTCCTATCCCAGCTCCTCGATCGTTTTAATGCTAATAAAACAATTGATTTTGTGAAGATTAAATGTCATACAAACGTTCGATACTGAAACTTAAGACAATAAACCTATACCCTGGAATGATATTGTTGGTAATTACAATAGGAACTTTTTAGTGTAACTTTCGGGAAGCTCTTACAGGTACAGTTGATGAAGTGCATTAAACACAATGACTAAAAGGTGACTGTGGTCATAAACACAGTTGATAAAGTACAAAGTAACAATACATGGTGGGTAAATGCGGGCAATATTGTCACATCAGTAGACTCAGGCTCATCACGTACAAACAAGACGCCCAAGTCGTTAAGTAGTTACAGTTGATTAAATACTAACAAACACATTGACCAAGTCGGTATGTCAATACAGTTGATTAAGTACTAACACACATATTGACCAAGTCGGTAAGTAGTTATAGTTGATTAAGTACTAACAAACATAACGACAAAATCGGTAAGTCGTTAAAGGTGATTAAGTACTAACAAACATATTGACCAAGTCGGTAAGTAGTCACAGTTGATTAAGTACTAACAAACATATTGATCAAGTCGGTAAGTAGTTACAGTTGATTAAGTACTAACAAATATATTGACCAACTCGGTAAGTAGTTATAGTTGATTAAGTACGAAGAAACACATTGACCAAGTCGGTAAGTAGTTACAATTGATTAAGTACTAACAAACATACTGACCAAGTCGGTAAGTAGTAACAGTTGATTAAATACTAATAAACACATTGACCAAGTCTTCAAGTAGTTACAGCTGAGAAAGTAACAAACACATTGACCAAGTCGATATGTAGTCAAGTCAGTGAGTACTTACAGTACTGACCAAGATGGTAAGTCGTTACAGTTGATTAAGGACGTAAAGATACACTGACCAGGTCGGTAAGTCGTTACAGTTGATTAAGTACAAACAAACACACTGACAAAGCCGGTAAGTGGTCACAGTTCATTAAGTACTAACAAACACACTGAAAAGGTGGTAAGTCGTTACATTGGATTAAGGACTTAAAAATACACTGACCAGGTCGGTAAGTCGTTACAGTTGATTAAGTACAAACAAACACACTGACCAAGTCGGTAAGTAGCACTGTTGATTAAGTACTAACAAACACATTGATCAAGTTAGTAAGTAGTCACTGCTAATTGAGTACTAACATGCACATTGACCAAGTCGGAAAGTAGTCAATGTTGGTTAATCTATGTTGGGTAAATACGGGCAATATTGTCACATCAGTAGACTCAGGTTCATTACGTACACACATGATGACCAAGTAGTTAAGTAGTTACAGTTGATTAACTACTAACAAACAACTTGACCTAGTGGGTATATAAGTACTGACAAACTCATTGGCAAAGTCAGTAAGTCGTTTCAGTTGATAAAATATCGACAAACACATTGGTCAGGTGGGTAGGTATTTACGGTTGATTAAGTACTAACAAACACATTGATTAAGTAGGTGAGTGGTTACAGTTGATTAAGTAATAACAAACTCATAGACCAATCGGTAAGTAGCATTAGATGAGGAAGTACTTACAAACATATTGACCAAGTCGGTAATTGGTCACTGTTGATTAAGTGATAACAACAACACTGACCAAGTCGGTAAGTCGTTACAGTTGATTAAGTACTTACAAATATACTGACCAAGTCGGTAAGTCGTCACAATCGATTTAGGACTTACAAACATATTGACCAAGTCGGTAAAAAGTTGCACTTGATTAAGTACTTACAAATACATTGACCAAGTCGGTAAGTGGTCACTGTTGATTAAGTAGTAATAAACACATTGACCAAGTCGGTAAGTATTTACCATCGATTAGGTACTAAAAAGTAAATTGGCAAAGTTAGTAAGTAGTTCCGATTACGTATTAACAAGTACATTGATCAAGTTGGTAAGATGTCAGGGTTGATTACTTACAAATACAATGACCAAATTTGTAGGTAGTTACGGTTGATTTTGGAGCTCAGTGAGGAGAGGTTGAGGGACAATATGCGAAAAGATGGTGGCTTCCTACCGTGTCCGCAGGACTTGCTCTGAGAGCTCTTCTCATGGTGGCTAGAAACGTCCTACCAGCTCTAGGAATTGGTGCATTGAGTGGGCTCGGTGATCTAGCCGTTAACAAAGCTCTCGGATCGGGATGGTACCTCAAAAAGGGTGGAGATGGGTGTTATGTTAGCGTTCAAGGTAATGGTTTGTATCTCAAACCAGCTTAAATTCCACAGTCCTGTGGTAATGGATTGTACCTGAAACATGGAACCAAATTTGTTAAAGGTTCGGTGTTGATCATGGGATCAAATAGCCCTATTTAGAACATTCCTGTCTTGGTCGTGCTTCTTTAAAACCTTTAAATAGATGGATGTTGGAGAAGATGAGTGCAGATGTTCACGGGTTGAATCCATGGAGGGAGCTGATAACTGAGATGTAAATGCATGAACGATTAGTGATGAAGTACAACAGGTTGTATCCTCTGCTATGGTGTCAGTTCAACACTGAATCCGTATATTTTGACTTAATTTTTCGTTTCAAACTTCTTGGTATAAGTACTATTTGAGACTACCAATTATTTGATGTATGTTAAGTGGTATTTTGTAATGCTACATTACAGGAAATGTTGTCCTCCTCTATGTCTGCTAGTAAGCAAAGCCACGACAAAGTACGACAGACATAATTTCAGGTTTATAATGAATAATCTCTCATATCAATAAAAATGTAATAGCTTTTCGCTATCACAGACACTTTATGATGAAAATTCATATTAAAACGAACACATAAATAAATTGATGGTTAATTGCATTTTGACATATGTTATAACCTATCTGAGAAGTTTTCTTTTCCAATTTTCCAAATTCGTTATCTAAAGCTCACATGAGTATTTAAACGTCACATAATATCGTATATTGATTATGAATTTCTTTTACAAGTACTTGTAAGTCATGTTCAAAACAAAGCGTAAACAAAATATTAAAGTTGATTTTTGGTTAAATTGGAAGCAATTCTTCTTCAATATTAATACTAAAACATTCAGATACAAGAAAAAGCATAAAATAAGCTCATTATGGCTCTCTCTACATCATGCATTTTCTTTTCACACAAGATGTATGAGATTGATATATGATGCCTATGGATAAGACAGGATCTTCATTGTACAAACTCTATGAACTGACTCATTGACTTCCAAGACTGGACATATGGAATGATTCGATGACTATGAAAATATCGGAGTATAACAATTTAGAATCCTTGGACTGATTCAGCAACGATAACATTAGAGGGGCTATGATTTAAATTAGTAACGATGACAAAACATGATCTGTGGACTGATTCAGTGAGGAGGACAAAATATGATCAATGGACTGATTACGTAACTATAACAATATATAATCAATGGAGTGATTTAGTAACTACAACAATATAGGATCTATGGATGGTATCAGTAAATATAACAATGTAGGGTCTATGGATGGTATCAGTAAATATCTATGGATGGTATCAATAAATATAACAATATAGGATCTATGGACTGATTCAGTCACTATGAGAGAACAGTATCTATGCACTAAATCAGTCACCACAAGAACCAATGGACTGCTTCAGTATCTACAACAATATATAATCAATGGACTGATTCCGTAACTACAACAATATAGGATCTATGGATGGTATCAGTAAATATAACAATGTAGGATCTATGGATGGAAAACTACATTGTTTAGTAGTATACATATAAGAGCTATAGACGTATTCAGTATATTATAGGATTACGGACATGTCCTCTGTATCCGTTCTCTCTACATGTTTTGCGATTAATTACTGGCATTACACATCGCAGGCAATACCACGGGTGCCACATGTGGAGCAGGATATGCTTACCGTTCCGGATCACCTGATGTCAACCCGCCTTTTGAATTTTTGTTGATAACGGTCTTGTTTTGGTGTTTGTGTTCATGGTCATTAACAAATTCAAAATACAATTTGACTAAAATTTTCTTATAAGGGAATAATCTCAAAATTAAGTTTTTGATTGTTTTCTCAAAAATTTTATTCTAGTCAATATTTCAATTTCAAGATGGCATAAAACGAAAAAAAAAAGATTTTGTCATGAGAAACATGTCCTGTTTTTAATGTTGTCATGGGATCGTATTCCTCGTTGAGTTTAATTGCTTCATGTGGCCAGGAATTCTGTTTATTTCTTCTTCCGATAATGTAGAATGTTTTAAACTAAAATGTAACTAAGTGAGTAGACCGGTATGAAGTGATTAATGTGTGGTAAGGATTTAAACTGGATCATAAACTACCATTGTTCAGTGATGTCAATTGCTATTGACAAACAATTTCTTTGATTTCCCCAAAGTTGTCTTCCATGCTCACTGCCTAAATCACCGGAGTAGATTTATCAAACCATTCCTGACATATTACACTTGAAACATTGATTACATGCAGGATACTTTATATGACCAGATAAATGACCAGTATTATTGCTACAATGAGTCGTAATTACAAATAATTCAGTATTAAGTAAACATATGAATAGACATTAATAAGACATTTTACAGTTACCAGCCTCTAATTCTACTATTTACTAGTACTTAGTATAAATATATACTGAGGGGCAACAGAAACGCAATACTTCTATATTGATTAACTACGGTGTTTTACAAAATTTGATTATCTTGTCTTGACTGTAAAATTTAGTAGGATTTGTAAAATATGTTGCTGTAATCAAGCACTAAACAGTGGTTTATCTTTAGTTTCTATCTTTTTCTTCTTCTTGATAGCCACAGCAGCAAACATTGTTTCGTTTTTATTCATTGTCAGTATGTATTACATTTTTATGATTTTACAAGTCTTTTATATCATATTACGATATCCGTATGGCCTGTTTTATATGTATCAGGGTCTGTTTTATGAGGTACAAGTTGCATATTATGTTCAGTCCTTACTGTCAGCTGTACATACTAGAGTTTGTACTGTGGGTTGTTAGGGTTTATCGTCACTTTCAGCAGTTTTTCAGCTATCTCGTGACTACCAGACTTACTGGGGGAAGAAAGCCCGGACAGTTAGCCAGCTGAGCCGGTGAAACCCCCGACCTTGGGTAGGCGTCATGTGACCTTAACACATAAAGCGGGCTGAGCAGGACTCTAACCCGCGACAGCTGTGTTAGGCTTGTGGTTAGGAGTCAGCGACCTTGACCACTGGGCCACCCAGGTCCTGAGTTTGTACTATGAGGTGTATTATGTCGAGTGCACAATTTCAGATGTGCCACGTTGAGGTAATAACATAAGTTCTATCATGTTGAAACTCTACTATGAGCTGTGTTTAATGATTAAATAATATGTATTATTTTGCTGTATGGCACGTCGAGGCTTTTGTATCGACACTGCCATATAAATTGTGCAGAATGTGTACAGAGTCTATGGGCTTTCTTCTTTTATAGGTCATGAATTGCTATACTATGTCAAGTGTATGGTTCAAACTGAAATATATCGAGTCCGTGGTATGTGCTGTATTATGATCTGTTGTATAAACTGTATTATTTAGCGTCTTTTGTATAATATGTATTATTTTAGCGAAATTAGATCAATACCGTTTACATATTTCGAGCTGTATAAGAGTTACGTTAGAGATCTTGAAATTAGGTATTTTAAATCCATTGTCATCGAAACGATCATACAGTAAAATTAAGGTATTGTGGAGTATCTTTTATATATCTAAGTTGTTATGAAAGAGCAGGCAATCTTCGTTGAATATGAATCAGAGATCTTAAGGGCTTTCTTGCATGGCCGCGTTCAAAGCAATTAGCAGGCGAGAAGGGTCGCTAAGCGTGCAATTGACCGAAACTGTCATGCGAGAGATAGTCTTAGACAATGTAAGTAGAAAACAAACATGCAACGAAGCCAATGAAAATGCTCGGAGTTTGTCGAAATGCGCATATTGTACACTAAATTTGGTATCATAGATTGTTATTTCAACTATTTAGGCAGATGTTCCATCCGACACGAAATCTTATAGGAGCTGATGTTGTAGATTTGTCACAACCTCTTTGACCAGTAAGCAGTGGCGTAACGTCCACTGAGGCAATGAGGCAACTGCCTCCCTAAAAGTTTTGAAACAAAAATATAAGAAAAATATACAAAAAAAAAATAACGTAATTAACTTCATTCCAGTTTACTTGCAATTTTGAAGTCGTTGGAAAATCACCGAATGATTCAAAACAAAATTCAATTCCTACTTCCAAAGGGATCCCAGAAATGGAAAAATTGTTGCAAGTGCTGAATACACAGGTAGAAAATAATTCGCACTGGAGTAAAAAATGAAGGGACAGGAAAGAAGTATTTAATCGAATTAGCAGATCCGAACATATATTCTGCATCCCATATTTTGCGCTTTGATCAGTATGCCAGTTGGATCTGTGACATGTGAACGGTAATTGTAGCAGTAAGACCATTCCAGACAACGGTCTTGTCTTTGGTGTTTGTGTTTGATTCGTTGTTGACAACGGTCTTGTCTTTGGTGTTTGTGTTGGATTCCTTGTTGACAGCGGTCTAATCTTTGGTGTTTGTGTTTGACTCCTTGTTGACAACGGTCTTGTCTTTGGTGTTTGTGTTTGATTCTTTGTTGACAGCGGTCTTGTCTTTGGTGTTTGTGTTTGATTCTTTG